>JAXIVD010008014.1:10000-15000 GCA_036785275.1 Cancer borealis | reverse complement strand
AAGATAATTAAAGGATTTGATAATATCAATGCAGAAGATTACATTACTTTTGATCGATCAAATATAACAAGAAGACGTCATACTTTTAAGATTACTGGTAAAAGATTCACATCAAACGAAGCCAAACATTTCTTTTTCAATCGGATCGTTAACGTTTGGAACTCCCTGCCCGCCAATGTCGTCGACAGTAAAACAATTAATACATTCAAAAATAGACTGGACTTAGAAGCCAATCCGCAACTAAAACATTATTCGTCAACATAGTAAACTTTGAGCAAGTTCCTTCTAATGTACAGTAATTACAAAATCTCGATTCGGAAGGACGTCGCTAGGGGCCTGACATCGCTTGCCAGGTAGTAGTGTTAGTGACAGTAGTAATAGGCTAGTCTAATCTAATTCCACGCATTTATTTATTTATTTTACTTATAGTGCATGGTTGGCCTTCCTCTCCTGCCAGTCGTGGCTGGTGGGAGAATCCCTCACCCTTACTATCCTGTATCCTTCACCCCAGATTAGATAGTGTAGTCTAGTTTATCACAAACAGCCTCGTAAGGGCCAGTAGGCCTGTTGCGGTTTGTTCTTCCTATGTGTTCCTATGTGTTCCTCCTTCTCCTCCTCCTCCTCCTCCTCCTCCTCCTCCTCCTCCTCCTCCTCCTCCTCCTCCTCCTCCTCCTCTTCTAGTTACATGCCAATAGATACTCCACATCCTCGGTTTCAGTTTTAATGTCCTCCTCCTCCTCCTCCTCCTCCTCCTCCTCCTCCTCCTCCTCCTCCTCCTCCTCCTCTGGTACTGGTATGTGGGTGAAGAACCTTGAAGGGCGTGTCAGCTTGTCCCGGCGTGCTGGTGGCGTGTCCTTGATCGAGTTTTGGCACCTTCGCTGTTTTTCCCTGTGTGTGTGTGTGTGTGTGTGTGTGTGTGTGTGTGTGTGTGTGTGTGTGTGTGTGCGTGTGTGTGTGTGTGTGTGTGTGTGTGTGTGTGTGTGTGTGTGTGTTTGACCTTGAAACTCACTGACTCTTATTGATTCCTTCCTTCCTTCCTTCCTCCTGACCGCGCCTTTCACTATTCTGTAACTTCCTCTCCTGTGTGTGTGTGTGTGTGTGTGTGTGTGTGTGTATGTGTGTGTGTGTGTGTGTGTGTGTGTGTGTGTGTGTGTGTGTGTGTTTTCTTCTTAGGTTACAATGTGTGGTTTTAATATAATTGTGATCTCATCCATTTCTTCTCCCTCTGATCCTCCTCCTCCTCCTCCTCCTCCTCCTCCTCCTCCTCCTCCTCCTCCTCCTCCTCCTCCTCCTCCTCCTTCTCCTCCTCCTCCTCCTCTCCTCGTCTTATGGAAAAAAACAAAACAATAACATTAAGAATAAAAGTGTTCATGGCCTGGACTTCCAAAATTGACGGTAAAGAAAATAATACTAAGGGGAAAAATAATACTAAGGGGAAAAAAGTAGACTAGTTAGGGTGAGGACAACTTGGCATTGGACTAGTTTTTTTCCCTTCTTGGATTGCGAAAGTGAGACCCGTCCATTTTTTTCCGTCCTTCAGTCCTTCCTTGCTTCCACCTCTCTCTCTCTCTCTCTCTCTCTCTCTCTCTCTCTCTCTCTCTCTCTCTCTCTCTCTTGTCCCTTCTCTTTTTTACCGGAAATTGTACAGTTATGAGAAAAGAAAGAAAAAGATAGAGGCAGACATACAGACACAGAGGCAGACATACAGACACAGAGGCAGACATACAGACACAGAGGCAGACATACAGACACAGAGGCAGACAGACAGACACAGAGGCAGACAGACAGACACAGAGGCAGACAGACAGACACAGAGGCAGACAGACAGACACAGAGGCAGACAGACAGACACAGAGGCAGACAGACAGACACAGAGGCAGACAGACAGACACAGAGGCAGACAGACAGACACAGAGGCAGACATACATACACAGAGGCAGACATACAGACACAGAGGCAGACATACAGACACAGAGGCAGACATACAGACACAGAGGCAGACATACAGACACAGAGGCAGACAGACAGACACAGAGGCAGACAGACAGACACAGAGGCAGACAGACAGACACAGAGGCAGACAGACAGACACAGAGGCAGACAGACAGACACAGAGGCAGACATACAGACACAGAGGCAGACATACAGACACAGAGGCAGACATACAGACACAGAGGCAGACATACAGACACAGAGGCAGACATACAGACACAGAGGCAGACAGACAGACACAGAGGCAGACAGACAGACACAGAGGCAGACATACAGACACAGAGGCAGACATACAGACACAGAGGCAGACAGACAGACACAGAGGCAGACAGACAGACACAGAGGCAGACAGACAGACACAGAGGCAGACAGACAGACACAGAGGCAGACATACATACACAGAGGCAGACAGACAGACACAGAGGCAGACAGACAGACACAGAGGCAGACAGACAGACACAGAGGCAGACAGACAGACACAGAGGCAGACAGACAGACACAGAGGCAGACATACAGACACAGAGGCAGACAGACAGACACAGAGGCAGACATACAGACACAGAGGCAGACATACAGACACAGAGGCAGACAGACAGACACAGAGGCAGACATACATACACAGAGGCAGACAGACAGACACAGAGGCAGACAGACAGACACAGAGGCAGACATACATACACAGAGGCAGACATACAGACACAGAGGCAGACAGACAGACACAGAGGCAGACAGACAGACACAGAGGCAGACAGACAGACACAGAGGCAGACAGACAGACACAGAGGCAGACATACAGACACAGAGGCAGACATACAGACACAGAGGCAGACATACAGACACAGAGGCAGACATACAGACACAGAGGCAGACATACAGACACAGAGGCAGACATACAGACACAGAGGCAGACAGACAGACACAGAGGCAGACATACAGACACAGAGGCAGACATACAGACACAGAGGCAGACAGACAGACACAGAGGCAGACAGACAGACACAGAGGCAGACAGACAGACACAGAGGCAGACAGACAGACACAGAGGCAGACATACATACACAGAGGCAGACATACAGACACAGAGGCAGACAGACAGACACAGAGGCAGACAGACAGACACAGAGGCAGACAGACAGACACAGAGGCAGACAGACAGACACAGAGGCAGACAGACAGACACAGAGGCAGACAGACAGACACAGAGGCAGACATACAGACACAGAGGCAGACATACAGACACAGAGGCAGACAGACAGACACAGAGGCAGACATACATACACAGAGGCAGACAGACAGACACAGAGGCAGACAGACAGACACAGAGGCAGACATACATACACAGAGGCAGACATACAGACACAGAGGCAGACATACAGACACAGAGGCAGACATACAGACACAGAGGCAGACAGACAGACACAGAGGCAGACAGACAGACACAGAGGCAGACATACAGACACAGAGGCAGACATACAGACACAGAGGCAGACAGACAGACACAGAGGCAGACAGACAGACACAGAGGCAGACAGACAGACACAGAGGCAGACATACAGACACAGAGGCAGACAGACAGACACAGAGGCAGACATACAGACACAGAGGCAGACGGACAGACACAGAGGCAGACGGACAGACACAGAGGCAGACATACAGACACAGAGGCAGACAGACAGACACAGAGGCAGACATACAGACACAGAGGCAGACATACAGACACAGAGGCAGACGGACAGACACAGAGGCAGACGGACAGACACAGAGGCAGACATACAGACACAGAGGCAGACATACAGACACAGAGGCAGACATACAGACACAGAGGCAGACATACAGACACAGAGGCAGACATACAGACACAGAGGCAGACATACAGACAGAGGCAGACATACAGACACAGAGGCAGACGGACAGACACAGAGGCAGACGGACAGACACAGAGGCAGACATACAGACACAGAGGCAGACAGACAGAGGCAGACATACAGACACAGAGGCAGACATACAGACACAGAGGCAGACATACAGACACAGAGGCAGACGGACAGACACAGAGGCAGACGGACAGACACAGAGGCAGACAGACGGACACAGAGGCAGACAGACAGACACAGAGGCAGACAGACAGACACAGAGGCAGACAGACAGACACAGAGGCAGACATACAGACACGGAGGCAGACATACATACACAGAGGCAGACATACATACACAGAGGCAGACATACATACACAGAGGCAGACATACAGACACAGAGGCAGACAGACAGACACAGAGGCAGACAGACAGACACAGAGGCAGACAGACAGACACAGAGGCAGACAGACAGACACAGAGGCAGACATACAGACACAGAGGCAGACGGACAGACACAGAGGCAGACATACAGACACAGAGGCAGACATACATACACAGAGGCAGACGGACAGACACAGAGGCAGACATACAGACACAGAGGCAGACATACAGACACAGAGGCAGACATACATACACAGAGGCAGACATACAGACACAGAGGCAGACATACAGACACAGAGGCAGACAGACAGACACAGAGGCAGACAGACAGACACAGAGGCAGACAGACAGACACAGAGGCAGACAGACAGACACAGAGGCAGACAGACAGACACAGAGGCAGACAGACAGACACAGAGGCAGACAGACAGACACAGAGGCAGACAGACAGACACAGAGGCAGACAGACAGACACAGAGGCAGACATACATACACAGAGGCAGACATACATACACAGAGGCAGACATACATACACAGAGGCAGACATACATACACAGAGGCAGACATACAGACACAGAGGCAGACATACAGACACAGAGGCAGACATACAGACACAGAGGCAGACATACAGACACAGAGGCAGACAGACAGACACAGAGGCAGACAGACAGACACAGAGGCAGACATACAGACACAGAGGCAGACATACAGACACAGAGGCAGACATACAGACACAGAGGCAGACAGACAGACACAGAGGCAGACGGACAG
>JAXIVD010008014.1:0-5000 GCA_036785275.1 Cancer borealis | reverse complement strand
TTAGTGATACAGGTGTAGGTGAAAAAGGGTTACGAGTTAATCAAATACAGGTAAATAATGTAATACCTATCCTTCCTATATTTCTTTTCCTTTGTTATGATTAAATAGGGAGTAAATAGGTTGTTTATTTAGTGTTTCTTTGATTTATGGAAGTAGAATAGGGTGGAGTGTAAAGCTGGAGAGTTATATATAATGGTTATAAGTGGTAATTATGAGGCGGTTTGGTGTGGAAAGTTTAAGAATGATTGAATGGAATGAAAGTTTAATGTGTGTGTGTGTGTGGAGTTACTGACCTTTTAGTTACAAGAAGGTGATGTGGAATTTGTGGAGAGAGAGAGAGAGAGAGAGAGAGGGGGAGGGGAGAAGGGGGGAGAGACAGGAGTAATAAGGTCAGTAGGTTATGAGTATTTCATGAACACCTCCACTGACCCGAAGGAGGAGGAGGAGAAGAAGAAGAAGAAAGAGGAGAAGGAGAGATAAGATATGAATTATAATAGGGAATGAGTTTGGAGTTGAGATGGAAGATGAGAAAGAAGAAAGAAAAGGAGAAAATGGAATATATGAAAAGAAAATCGTGGAGGAGGTAAATTAAAAGGAGAAGGAGGAGGAATGTTAGATAAATTATATTGGGGAAGGAAATTGTGGAGGAGGAGGAGGTGGAAAAAGAGGAGGAGCAGGAGAATGGAAGAGGTGGAAGGTGCAAGATGTTGAGAACGGTCTTGGATTGGGGGGAGGAGGAGGAGGCGGAGGAGGAGGAGGAGGAGGAGGAGGAGGAGGAGGAGGAGGAGGAGGAGGAGGAGGAGGAGGAGGAGGAGGAGGAGGAGGAGGAGGAGGAGGAGGAGGAGGAGGAGGAGGAGGAGGAGGAGGAGGAGGAGGAGTAGTAGTAGTAGTAGTAGTGGTAGTAGTAGTAGTAGTAGTAGTAGTAGTAGTAGTAGTATAGAGTACAAGGAAGAACAGACAGCAATCGTCCTACTGAACTTTATGAGGCTGTCTCTTTAGCTACACTACTACTATAATATCTACTTGATAGAGACAAGAGGACAACAAAGTGGAAGGCTCCTCCCCACCCACCCCTCCCTCTAACCAAAGCTGGCCGGAAGAGGAAGTGTTACCATGTAGCAGAGATAAACTATCGTGAAATTTGTATAGGAAAGTGAAAAAACAGGAGTGATTTATGCTACTACTATCACTGAAAAAAAAATATATATACGTATTGCGCAGGAATGAAATACTCAAGCTTGGATAAACACAGAAAATAGACTTTTAGCAGAATGTAGGAAAGTGGAAAGTGGAAGAGGGAAAAAATAGAAGCAAGTAACGATGGGAAATTTTAGAGAAATGGATGGAAAATGACGTCAAAGTGAAAGGAGAAGAAAAGAAAGAGGAAGAAAAATATATTGCAAAAGTACTGTTTAATATTCTTACAACCACCACCATTACTACTATTACTATCACCACTACTACTATTACTATCACCATCATTAATAACAATTTCTCCTTTCTCCACTTTATACCACCACCACCACTACTATTTACACTCCTCCACTCCCCTCTTCCACCCTAACCTAACCTGTACCTCTTGTAGGAAATTAACCTTCTGTGGCTGCAGATTGGATTAGGCTAAAGGCAAAGCAGGTTTTTGTAGTTTTCTTTTAGCTTATTTTCCCCATTTTTTTCTCCCTTGGTTAGGCGTTTGTAACTTTTTTTCTCTTTATATTTACCGTACTTTTCCCTTTTTTATTTTAATTTTCTATATTTTACTTCTTGTTTTCCCTTATTCTTCATATTTTTTCTGTTTATTTTGTTGTTTTTCTCTCGTTGTCTATTTTTTTTTTTTCCATTTCTTCATGTCTATTCTTTTTATCGTCCTTTCTTTCTTTACGTATATTTTTCTTTTTTCTATCCAGATTCTTACCTAATTTTTCCTTTCTATCTCATTCAATTCCCGTATTTTTATTCTTCTCCCTTAGTATTACCTTATTTTCATTCTAAATATTTGTCCACGTATTTTATTTCTTTCTTTCTCTATCCAATATTTTCATTCCAACATATATTTATTAAGTATTATTTTCATTCAAACTCCTCTTCCTTATATATCTTCGTTATTTCTTACCTGTACGTAATATTTTCAATCTAACTTCTACCTTACCCTACTTATATTTATTACTATTTTACCCCATAACCATCTACCAACCTAATCTACCTACCTACCTACCTACCTACCTTTCTATCTTACCTTACCTATCTACCTAACCTTACCTATCTACCTACCTTTCTACCTTACCTTACCTACCTACCTACCTACATATCTATCTTCCTTTCTACCTTCCTATTCTACCTAATTTTTCATCTCCGAGGTATGACAAGAATTGGGACACTGTCTTTAGGTAACGATTTGTGATCCATGATGGTATGTTATCAAGAGGAATTCATATCATTATAGAAGAGAGAGAGAGAGAGAGAGAGAGAGAGAGAGAGAGAGAGAGAGAGAGAGAGAGAGAGAGATGTTGAGACTGGTTTACGCTTTGCTCATGTTATCTTCGAATTCCTGTCTCTTACCTTTTTCTCTCTCTCTCTCTCTCTCTCTCTCTCTCTCTCTCTCTCTCTCTCTCTCTCTCTCTCTCTCTCTCTCTCTCTCTCTCTCTCTCTCTCTCTCTCTGTCTCGTTGAAATTTACACAGACATGAAAAATAAGAAAAATAAGAAAGATTATTATTGAAAGTTGATGAAGAAGCGATGTTAGTGAAGAAAATAGGAAGAAGATTGTGACAGGAAGACATTGAGTGAAGGTCGGAAGATGATGAAAACAAAACAGGAAGTGATGACAGGAAAAATAAAAATAAAGAAGGAAAAACAAAAGAAATAAGAGAGTAGGAAGATGATGATGATGACAAGAAGTATAGGAACGTAACTTAAAGGAAATACTTAATAACATTGTGAAAGTTAATACAATGAAGATAATACAGAATAGGGAATGGAATGGAAAATATGTTAGAAGTTACTTTAGAAAATACTGATCAAAATTTACGAAGAGAAAAAAAGGATGTAAAAATAAATAAATGTTAATTAACTCAATGCGGAAATATTGATAGCAAAATTAGTAAAAAAAAAAAAAAAAACTATGAAAGATAGAAGAGGATAAGGGATAGGAAAAATCAGGTATACAAAGAAGAATATACGGAAAATAATAAAGATAAGAAGAGGAAGAAGATGAAAACAGGTTAGACAACATCTACTAAACCTTACTGCAATAATGAACTTTCTTTCAATCAAAACTTGCTTGATACATTTTCTATCAATACATATTTGGACCACAACATTTTTTTTCCTCGTATTTCTAATGGTTTACAAGCTGGCCATGACCTGTAGCCTATGTCTTTAACTTGATGTAGCAGCAATACTCCTTATGGTAGTAGCAGTAGTAGTGGTAATAGCAGTAGATTAACAATAATAGTAGTAGTAGTAGTCTACAATCAGAACTTCCTCTTAACATTGTCGAAGAAAACGAAGCCTGAGTGAGAAAATCCAAAAAAAAAATAATCAAAATGAAATTACACTCATAAGGATAGAAAGAACAGTTAAGTTGAAGGAAAAAATAAGTTTGTCGATTACAAGTTCTAAAATAAAATGAAACTTGAATGGTAGTTACTGGGTTCAAGTTTTTGTCATGTAAGGTGTGTCGTGGAAACAGAAGCAGGTGTGTGTGTGTGTGTGTGTGTGTGTGTGTGTGTGTGTGTGTGTGTGTGTGTGTGTGTGTGTGTGTGTGTGTGTGTTTGTGTGTGTGTGTGTGTGTGAGTGTGAGCCTTGGTGTGTGTTTTTATAGCTGGTCTAAGAGAGAGAGAGAGAGAGAGAGAGAGAGAGTGTGTGTGTGTGTGTGTGTGTGTACTGTAGAATAGGAAACAAAGAAGCGGGAAAATAATGTGTGTAGAACAAGGAGTGGGAAATATACTAAAAAAGAGAAATAACGAAATATGTAGAAATTCAAAGACCTAACATAGCTAATACATTTTCCAAAACTTACGAAGAAAACTGAAACGACAAGAAAGAAACAAAAGCTAATCAAACATTAACACCAATTCGTGCGTAAAACAAAGCAAAGGAAAATAAAGAAATAAAACGAAAGAAGAATTAAGAAATAGATAGAAACTTAAAATAAGAAAGAAAGAAAGAGAAAGAAAAAGAGAGAATGCCATGGATGTGTAAATATTAGAAACTCTCCTTTAAAGTAAGACAAGAATTAAGGTCTTGAATGAATGTTTGTAGAGATCAGGAAAGCAAACGTCATGCACTGAAAAACTAAAAGAGAGAGAGAGAGAGAGAGAGAGAGAGAGAGAGAGAGAGAGAGAGAGAGAGAGAGAGAGAGAGAGAGAGAGAGAGAGAGAGAGAGAGAGAGAGAGTGATCTTAGGGGGATGAATAGGAGTTTGTGTGTTTTTTTGGGTGTGGAAGGTGATAGAAGGTTAAGGGAGGGGAAGGGTGTGTGTTGGGGGAGTGAGGGGAAGGGTGTGTGTTGGGGAAGGGAGTGTGTTGGGGGAGGGAGGGGAAGGGTGTGTGTTGGGGGAAGGGAGGGGAAGGAGGGGAGGGTTGGATACCGTTATAGATAGACAGGTAAGGGATCGCACCTGTTGCTTTTAATTTGTTTTGTTTTTATTAGATATTATTATTATTATTATTATTATTATTATTATTGTTTTTTCATCATCGTCATCTAAGTGTTTTTTTTTTTTTTTTTTTTTCGGTTATACATTTATCTCTTATTTTCTGTCTTACGTTCTTTTTTTTTCTTTTTTTTTTCTATGTATATTATGCATTTTCAACATTTATTTTGCACTGAATGAGTTTATTTTGCACTGAATGAGTTGGAAATTCTTCTTTTTTATTATTATTATTTCTTCGTGTGTTATTTATTATATTGTCAAGAAAATACAAGTCCATTTTCCGTGCTTTTACGAAAATAATGGACGATTTTGATAAGCTTTTCGTGCTCTTAAAAGAAAAAAATA
>JAXIVD010008013.1:10000-15000 GCA_036785275.1 Cancer borealis | reverse complement strand
CACACACGCACGCACGCACGCACACGCGCGCGCGCGCGCGCGCACACACACACACACACACACACACACACACACACACACACACACACACACACACACACACACACACACACATCACATCACAGCGTTTTTCACCACACCACACCAGCCTTGTTGATGCTTATAATCCAAGGGTCGTTATGCACACCTGTTTGGCAGCACGTACGTTAAGGTTACAAGTGTGTTGATACTCCTCTCTTATATGAGTTCAAGTCGTAGAAAGGTGGAGATACAGATTCAGGTAGAGAGTTCCATAGTTTACCTGTAGATAGATAGAGAGATATAAATGATTTCATGTTTCCACCGACTTGGATAGTTATTTTTACTTTGCAATTATGAGTAAGAAATGTTATTTTTGTAAGGAGGCTGTGTTTTTCTTCTCGTTTTTATAAGTTTTAAAACATCCTCTGTTTACAAAGGATGGTCTAGAATTTATAAAAACGAAAAGAAAAACACCGCATTCCCCAAAAAACATTTCTCACTCATAAGTCCAAAGTATAAATTAAGTATATAGACATGCTGGGTGACCATGAACTATAAAACCAATCCCCCAGCATATCCTAACTGCTCGCTTCAGTTTGGGTAGTTGCTGCCCTGTCGTCCGAAGACAATCTGAGCCATCAGGTGAAGGATACTGCATGATGAGTCTTGTACCTCTGATTGAACAAATTCACACACACACACACACACACACACACACACACACACACACACACACACACACACACACACACACACACACACACACACACACACACACACACACACACACACACACACACACACACACACACACACCAGCTCGTTTAAAATAAGTTATCACCTAAGCAATTAATATAATTTTAAAGAATACTGTTGTTACTAAATCTTCATAATGTCTTCTAGGATTCAGATCAATATCATAGTTTCTAACGAATACATAGATTGGTGGCGAAATATATATATTGTATGTGTGAAGTGGCAAGCTGTCCTGTTTGCTACCCCTCCTCTCCCTTCCTCTCTTTCCTTCTTTCTCCTTCTTCTCCCCTCTTCTCCCTTCCTCTGTTACCAAGTGGGTTGTGGGGGAGGGAGTAAGCTGCTTCACTCACTCACTCACTCGCTCATTACGTGTTGTTCAGACGTTCGAAGCACCAGGCAGCCATCTCGTACCAACCTTTCAGCCTTTCTCTGCTTTACTTCGCGAGTCACTAGTAATAGGATTTGCCGTTTTAGCGTATTAATAATGATCAATTCTGGTTATATTTGGTGATTAAAAACACAATTATAATGAGACGAATGGCTTGGCAAGGAAAAGGTGATCGCTCTCTAGCATATCCGGTTCAGGCTAACAAACATAATGGACAATATTGCTGTATAACCAATAAAACTAATAACTATTAAAACATCGTAAAGCAAGGACTTATTACATAACTTATTTTACTACATACATTCATAACAGCGTGGCGTAAAAAATATATTAATAAGTTAGATTACATTATTAATTTCAAGGAATAACATAACCTAACATTCACTATCTGGCAAGACCTAATATTACACCTTTGCTTAGCTAGCCTTGAGGTCTCGGCAGAAGCCAGCGTGGCATCTGGGAGGTACAAGCCGGTGTGGTTTTACTTCCATCCATCTGAACACTGCAAACCATAGTCACATCCCGCCCATCCATCGTGCGTTCATGTATATTTTGTAGTGTTAATATCGTGTGTTAAGAAGAGGATTACCGCCTGTTACCTGTAACCAATTACCTGTTACCAGCGCTGCTATATAAGTGTTAATACGTAGTTACAATGTTAGTTATCTATACCTGCAGAAAGAGAGGTAGGAAGTAGGAGGTAAGTAGTAAGGGAGGTAGGAGGTAGGTCACGGTGTCTCCCGTGGAAGGGAAGTATGAATATGTGCGACCAGTATTAAGCGAGGTACAGGTTTTACACAAATAACTTAAAAAATACATAATAACAATGTTTTTAATATATAATAAGCATCTAAGGGTTGATGCCTACGACCTCTGAAAGCTTCATTCCGATCCCTCCAGTGGTCTAGGAGATAGAAGACAGACGGACAGACAGACAGACAGACACACAGACACACATACAGACACACAGACAAATTATGGATGGGGTCGTTTCGTAACTTCCAAACTGGTCGCTTCGCTCGCAATTTGAAATAACTATCCAAGTCAATGAAGATTCTAGAGATCTAAATTAAAAAATAATATACTAAAAAAAATAATCTTTTAAAAATATCTGGACACGATATAATATACTCTAATCAAGACAACAAGAGCAATTAAAGACAATAAAATTAATACGCGTTACTCAGAATTAAATAAACTACATAAGGGGAAGAATGAGCATTTTTTATCATTGTTGATGCTGTTGTTGCTGGTGGTGATGTGATGGTAGTAGTAGTGGTTGTGGTGGTGGTGGTGGTGGTAGTACCGGTGGAAGGGAAGGAAAAGCGTAGTACAAGAGTTCATATGTTTCAGGGTAGATACTGAAGGCAGGAGTTAGAGAGAAAAGCAAGCATGTACACCTTCAGGAGGGCGGCAGGCAACGGGGGGCGGGCCGGTGATAGATTTGAGATATAAGCGGCTCCATAGGGGAACAAAAATAACTATGAGGTCCGAGGGAGGCGACAGGGCGAGGTGCGAGTAGCCAGAGAGGCGAACACATATACAGGATCGGATGGTCTTGTGGCTATTATATGAATCTTGGGTTCCAACTCTCTTCTAGTCCAGCACCTGAGGGTCCGTAATGCCACCTGTGGGGCCGGCAGTGTAAAAGAGAAAACGAAAAGAGGAGAAGGAGGATTAGGAGGAGGTAGCGGGGAAGAAGAAAAAAAATGGAGGCAAAGTATGGTGAATATGGATGGTGGGGAAAAGGAGGATGGAAGGAGAAAAAGAGGTTAAGAGGATGAAAGCATGAGTAAGAACAAGGAACTGGAGGAGGGGAAAAAATAATAAGGAAGGGAAAGGGAGAGGAGAAGGAGGCGGAGGAAGAGCAGGAGCAGCAAGAAATATGAGGGTAAATTAGTTATTATTAGGAGTAAAAGAGTCGATAAAAGGGGATTGCTACATGGTTGCAAACAAGGGGGAAAGGTAAAGAAAACGAGAGGAGGAAGAAAACGAAGAAAGTGGGAGAGGGGAGAGGTTTGGTTTTTATTCACACACACACACACACACACACACACACACACACGCACACACACACACACACACACACACACACACACACACACACACACACACACACACACACACACACACACACACACACACACACACACACACACACACACACACCACACTATTTCTCTTTCTTTTTTTCTCTCTCTCTCTCTAACTCTCTCTCTCTCTCTCTCTCTCTCTCTCTCTCTCTCTCTCTCTCTCTCTCTCTCTCTCTCTCTCTCTCTCTCTCTCTCTCTCTCTCTCTCTCTCTCTCTCTCTCTCTCTCTCTCTCTCTCTCTCTCTCTCACTCACTCTCTCACTCTTTCTCTCTCACGTCTGTCTCTCGCCACCTGGTAAGGGTGGCGGCCCCAACTGGTGTCCGAGGTCAGGGAAGAGTCACTTGGAGGGGAGAGATGAGTGAGTATCACAATAAAATAGATTACATAATTAACTTGTAATGATAGGGAATATATTGCAAGGCAGGATGAATGAAAAGCTGTGCATTTGTATTAAGGTGGAGGAAGATGAAAATCAGACGGGGAGAAACGGAATTGGAAGAAGAATATTATTTTTTGGTGTACTTGGTGGTAGTGGTGGTGATGGTGGTTGTGGTGGAGCGGCCACGAGCGAGGGTGGGGCTGGCAATACAAGGGTAAAGCTGGAAATCGGTTTTTCGTAAGGAAGAAAGGAAGGCGTTGGTCGGAGCGAGTGTAAGGACGAGCATTTTTATTTTATCATGAAAATTGAAAAAAGAAAAATACAAAATCTATAGATGAAAAGAGTAGTGAATGTGGTGTTAGCTATGGAAGGTCAACAGTAGAAGTCTGCTAGAAGAGAGGGAGAAGGAACCTAACATGAGTTTGAGGCATAAAGACTGCGAAGACAAGTTTAAGGAGGGAAGGAGTAGGGAAGGAGGGATGGAGGGGGGAAGGTCCGCTCACTCACCGTGCAGCTTTAACCTGCACTCCACAGGTACCCCCACCCACTTCCCCTCCCTTCTTCTCCCCCTCCATCTCTTCTTGCTCCAGCGTCTTCCGTGGCACCCAAGGACTGCGTCATGCCATACGGCAGTAGTCATTGAATTTTTTTCCCCCCCACCTTGTAGTTTCCATCTGCGTTACCTGCACTATAGTTATTATCATGTACTGTGTAGTGTGTTCGGCAAAGGCGCTACATGAAAAATAATATCATGAAAAAAAAAGTGTGGAAACTACGTGGAGGTAGAAGGCAACACCGGCCTTCTGGAAAGCTCTTCTTGGCTCTTTCTGACGCCATAGACACTTATTTATAATTCACAAATTGTTATTCATCTTGCTAAACATATACATGATTGGGTGAACAATTTTTGCCGTCATTAGTAAAGTTATAACAAGAAAACAAGAGCACTTTTAATTTGTTTCAAGCAAAATATCTTAATTTAGATTAAAAAAAACTCATGCAAGGCCGAGGTTAGATTAAACACATCCACGAAACTTCCACGTCATGTTCTGTATGTGTTCTTCCTTCCTAACTGGAACGTAACCTTGTCTTAGCCACACAGTGGGCTGTTTGTTTTGATGGTTTTGCTTCCCAGGATCTCCATGGGGATACCTTTCAATACACCTGACGAAAATATTACAATGTGCTAATCAATATAACGATGTAACATTGTATAATCAAGTAATATAACAATATACTATTCATCACTTAGCTTAATCCCTTTGTTTGTTTTTCTGCCGCAAGCATGTCACAGGAAGAAAGTAATATGAAACACACACACACACACACACACACACACACACACACACACACACACACACAC
>JAXIVD010008013.1:5000-7500 GCA_036785275.1 Cancer borealis | reverse complement strand
AAAAATTAAAAGATGCGAAGTGGAAGAATGGGGTGAGGCAGAAAAGACTGAATTATGTGGAGGATTGGAACGAAGTCGGAAGGAGGAGGAGGAGGAGGAAGAGGAGGAGGAGGAGGAGGAGGAGGAAGGAGATGGGAGAAGACAACGTCGACAATAATGAGGGAAACGAACAGATGGATATAAGTTTTTTCTTTTTCTGTTAGTAATAAATTTCCATATTCTTATTGACATTATTATTATTACTATTATTATTATGATCATTATTATCATTGTTATCATCATCATTACTACTGTTAAATCGTACATGTTCATTTTACTGCAATCTTTTTTCGTAAACCTTTTATGGCCGGATGAAACATTTATAATATTAAACATCTATTCTGAACCCGTTAGCAGATGGCGGCGCTTGAGGTCCAATCCATATATCCGTTCTATTTGAGACTGACAGTACAACTCTTCTCCTTCCTTTCCGATCCCTCCACACGATCTCAATGCCTTAAGTTCAATAATTTATTACCATCACATATAATTCATCATGCTATTCTGAATCTCACGAGTAAGTAAGATCTTATATCGGTAGTTTTAGGATCATTGTGTGAGTATAAAAGTCTATATAAACAATAATGAAGGAGTATTTGGCTCCAAGGACAGCCATAGACGACGCTATGTATTGCAGTTTAGGATATATGTATGTGTGTTTCATTGATGTTTGTATGTCGTGATAGATGAAGTTCAATCCCTTGTTGGTGTTTAGATGAATATGTTTTTCTTTTCGGAAGTGTGTGTTATATTTATCTATTTTTTTATGCACGTGCTGAGGTTGTGTTATTTTTTTGTGATCTTTTTCTCTTTAGTGTTTTTATATTGGTTAAAAATTCCGTTTTTTTTTAATACATTTTTGAGTTTTAGACAGTTAATAATATATAGAGAAATAAATTGATTGGTTAATACATAAAGCTAGATAGATAAATAGATAGATAAATAGAGAGAGAGAGAGAGAGAGAGAGAGAGAGAGAGAGAGAGAGAGAGAGAGAGAGAGAGAGAGAGAGAGAGAGAGAGAGAGAGAGAGAGAGGGAGAGAGAGAGAGAAAGAGAGAAGAAAAGAAACATAGACAGAGACAGAGACAGAGAGAGAGAAAGAAGGAAACATTTACCTACGTACAGTCACCTTCGTTGATAATCTCGCTCCCTAACAAATATATCAAGGCGTCTTTTCAGTGGGTGGGAATGAGGGACGACGACTGTTTCCTCGGGATTATAGCACTGTCTTGCGCCTCCTGCCTGACGCTGACGAAGGGGTGGCCGCGTGTGGGTGAGGCCAAGGCAGACAGACGCGAGTTATAAATTAGACCATATTTCTTGTGGCCCTTTGACTCAAGAACCCTACTTCAACACCTCATTTAAGAGAGATACGGGAGTGCTGCGCTGTTCCCCTCATAACTATTATTGCTCAGGGATATTTATATGCTGTCTCTCTTTGACTTTAGACGAAGTTATATGTGTTTGTATGTGTGTGTGTGTGTGTGTGTGTGTGTGTGTGTGTGTGTGTGTGTGTGTGTGTGTGTGTGTGTGTGTGTGTGCGTGTGTCACACACACACACACACACACATACACACACACACACACACACACACACACACACACACACACACACACACACACACACACACACACACACACACACACACACACACACACACAGACAAACAAACACATCCACACATTCAAACACTCGCACCTTACCTCCCCACAAGCTGCTCCTGGCCGGGTGATCCTAGAAAATGTATCTCCCTCGTGACTCCACATCCGTCAGGGGAGCGGGACCGTACGAGACGCCCCGTCCCACCCCGCCGTAAATAACCGGTGCCAGGAATGGTCCATCCTTCTTCAGGAGACCATACAGACCTCCACCAGTCCTTTCACCCCCTGCGCCGTCCCCTGCCACGCCTCCAGTGCCACCCTCAATCCCCTAATGCTGCCTTTACGACTTTGCTTCATCGTTTATCCTTACTTTTTACTGATCGCTGTGGACACGAGTCAGTCCTAAGAGTAACTTTTAACTGTTATCATAATATTTGTACTTCTCATCAATAGGATAATTCGTATTCATAACTACATTCAATTCTTTATTATTGTTATTATTTTTTGAAGCTCGTTTACTCTGGTTTCTGAAAGATCTTTTGTTATTATGTGAAATTATTGCAAGTTGTATCATCAAGCTCACCATTGTAGCTCCTATTATTTTCTCTCAGTTTACTCTTCGTCCTTGTCAAAGTGTCAATGATTTTTTTTATAGAATTAGACACATAATTCAAGCATCATTTTCCTTCCTTCCTCGTCCTTCACTACATTAATTTCTTTGCCAGGAGCTTCGTCTGTGCTACATGATAAAGTTGCGTCTATTACCGTAGTTAAGGTTCGACCCAAGGAATGCTAAGCGTGAGGTGAAAGTGAATCCAAATTGTAAAAGAAAACAACATTGGAATTGATGTTATGATACT
>JAXIVD010008012.1:17500-18547 GCA_036785275.1 Cancer borealis | reverse complement strand
CTCTTCCTTCTTCTCAATGACCCTGTTGTTTTTTCTCATTTACCAAAACTTAACAACAACAAAAACAACAACATCAACCTCCACACATGTACACAAAACGCTTCTAATCATGCAGTTTTTTTCCTTAATTCTTCTTTTCCTCCCTTCCCCTCCCTTCCCCTCCCTTCCCCAACCCTTCCCTCCGTTGCACCGTTTCCCTCCCCTCCTCCCATCACCTCGCGCCACACGGTCAACACAGGCCACCGCTGGGCACGTGCTGACCGAGAGCGAATATCGATGCTATAAATGTAGGGCGTCGTTCTGTTACGCTGACGGGGAGGAGGAGGAGGAGGAGGAGGAGGAGGAGGAGGAGGAGGAGGAGGAGGAGGAGGAAGAGGAGGAGGAGGAGGAAGAGAAGTGGCAAAGGAAAATGAGGGAGAAGAGATATTTTAGGAAAGAAAGGTTGGGAGGTAGGTAGGTCGGGGGTGGGTATTGGGAGGGGAGGTTGGGGGTTAGAGAGGATAGTGAGGGGAAGGAGGGAAAAGAGGGGAGAGAGGGGAAGGGGAGAGGTCGTTTTGTACTACCTTCACCATCATCACCATCACTGCCACTTTCACTGTTATAGGTGTAATTTCACGGCAGAAAGCGCGTCGCGGTGTATTGTATTGATGTGTGTGTGTGTGTGTGTGTGTGTGTGTGTGTGTGTGTGTGTGTGTGTGTGTGTGTGTGTCTCGATCACCTTCACAACTTCCACTACCACTACTACTACATGTCCCTTCTTCTCCTCCTCCTCCTCCTCCTCCTCCTTCTCCTCCTCCTTCTCTTACTCCTCTTCTTCTTTTTCCTCTTCCTCCTCCTCCTCTCTCTTTTTCTTCTTCCTACTTCTATTTGTGCTCGTTGTAAGGAATGGAAATGACTCAATGGATTTTTTTATCTCTCTCTCTTCCCTTCCCTTTCGTCTTCTCTTTCTTGCCTTCCTCTCCCTTTCTCATTCTCGTTCTTCCATCTTTCTTCAAATTCTCTTTCCTGTCCCACTTTCCTTCCCTCCAACTCTTCCTTATTTAACTT
>JAXIVD010008012.1:5000-12500 GCA_036785275.1 Cancer borealis | reverse complement strand
CTTTCGCTTTTTCTTATATGCGTTTATTATTTTTGGTGATAGTGATGGTGTTATTATTGTTGATGATGGTGATTATAGCATTGTACTGCCATAACGGGCTATTGTGTGTGTGTGTGTGTGTGTGTGTGTGTGTGTGTGTGTGTGTGTGTGTGTGTGTGTGTGTCTGTGTGTATGTGTGTTCGTCTGGAAACCGCTTGGAGTTAATCATTCTGAAACAAAAGAAATGCGACAGAAGTATGTAAATTGGCATCTTTTTTTCCGTAGACTTTTTTTCTCTCATCATCGACGCAAAACGAGCGCCGTGGTGCGCTAAATGTTGGTTTGTCTTCTTATATAAATGTTTGTATATTCCTTACGCCTAAAAAACATATGCTACAGAACAGTATCATCATCATCATCATCATTATCATTAACATCATTATTATTTGTTGCAATGGTGGTAGAGGTAGTCTTTCATTTATCGTCAAAAGTTTTCAATTATTTTTTTTCCCCGCGCGTCATTAACAGGTAGGACATCCCGTGCACACCTGTCCTGTCCCGCTGCTTCCGTCGCCGCCTAATTAACACAACAGTCATCACTCCCGCACACTGAAATTACATGCAATATCACGGACAATTGGAGCGTCGCTTTTTGACAGTTCAATTTAGCTGACCCACTGCTGTGTAATAATAATAATTTTAATAATAGTAACGATAATAATAATGATAATAATAGTAATAATAATAATAATAATAATAGTAATAATAATTTTGATAATAATAATACTAATGCTAATAATAATGTAAAGCAAGATTAAGCTATTATTATCATTATTATTATTATTCCTACTATCATTATTATCATCATTATTATTAAGAGGAGCAGCGGGGTAGCGGCTTCACGGTTTCCTCAGTTCGGTCGGTTAGGCAGAGCGGCGTGTCATCGGAAGCCAGTCTACTGCCGGCGTCGCTGAAGGCTTGGCTGGCTTGGGTGCGCAGTTATGTTGGCCCGAAGAGAATTGAGGCCCAGCGGCGGAGGCGGCGGCTTGGTGTTGGTACATGGAGGCCCACACACCACCGATCAATAGGGCGTTGAGGGATAAAGGATCAGTAATTACACAGGTGGAAGCATCAACAGGTGCAAATATTGTTTTAAATTTAGTTCAGCTTAGAATGAGACCTATGATGTGGTTTTTTTTTTTTTATAATTGTTAGTATTGTTGTTATTATATTCATGTTCTTGTAATTATTTAACGTGGAGATTTTTTTTTCTTTCTTTCTTTTTTGTGTTTATTGGTATAGGAAATTTTAATATAGAGGTAGATTGGGTAGGAAAGGTTAGCTTGTGGCCTTAACGATGAAAAGGTAATAATGAAGTTTGTGAGATAAAAAAATTAAAACGTGATAACGAAATGTACATAACAATACTAATTTAAAAACCGGAAATAAGAATGATATAAAAACTAGCGAACGGATTTTTATCTATCTACATTTTTTTTTTTTATTTGAGGTTCGGTTGAAAAAAAAAATATTAGTCTTTTTTTCTACTTTTTGTTGTATTATTTTTTTGTATACATTATTTCGTCTCATATTTATCATGAGCGTAACCTTAATTCCCCGGCCATTGTGTGTGTGTGTGTGTGTGTGTGTGTGTGTGTGTGTGTGTGTGTGTGTGTGTGTGTGTGTGTGTGTGTATGTGTGTGTGTGTGTGTGTGTGTGTGTGTGTGTGTGTGTGTGTGTGTGTGTGTGTGTGTATGTATGTATGTATGTTCGCGCGCTAGTTGGAACACAATGTAAAGAGTTATTCCCCTCCTTCATCCTCCCCTTGTGTTCCCCTTCCTCTACCCTGACCAACCACTGATAATGACCTGCCATCTGCGCCCCTTCTCACCCCATACCCTGCCGCCCTTACCGTCTTCCCCGTCCCCTGCCGCTAATCCATCCATCTCACCCGCTGCACTACATCCATTCCTTCACGTTCCTGTTAATACCCTGCTTCTCCCTGCCCCTGCTGCCTACCGGTCCTTCCTGCTCTTGTCTCCTCACCCTGTTTATGACGGTGACGTGCCCCTTGCCGCCCCTGCCGACTATCTACCCCTTTCCGCTTCTTTTAGTAAACAATATCTCCCCTTTTCTTCCTTATCCATGTCTGAAATTTGTTTGTATCCACTTCTGTTTCCTTTCCGAGTCCCTGCTGATAATCCGTCCCCTTGCAACCCTGTTCCCGCCCCTGTCACTGCCCCGTCTCTGCCCCTGTCTATCCCTTCCGGTTACCTATCCTTCCCTGCATCCTTGTTACCGTTCGTCCCTGCCCGCACTGCTTGATGAATCGTCTCTCTATCCCTAGCGGTAACTCTCTTTCTCTGTCTCTCTCTCTCTCTTCCTCCTCCTCCACCTCCTCCTCCATCTCTTCCTCTTCTTCCTCCTCATCCTCGCCTCAGTATATGAATAATTTTGTTAGGACGTTAAGCAATAGTATGACGCGCGTCTTGAACGTCCAACCAGCAGGAATGATCTCAGTAATTCGAGTGTGTGGTTGCATCTTGTTGGGTTTGATTTCACCTTGCGGCCGCGTTGTCATATGATTTCTTTTTTTATTATTATTATTACATTATTTTATTACGTCGTCATTTACTATTCTTTTATTATTATCTTTTTTATTTATTTATTTATTATTTTTTTGCTGATTGGATTATTGTGGTGGAATTCATTTTTTTTTTTTTTTTCGTTATTCAAAGGTTACTGAGGAAGAGATGGAAGGAGGAAAAGGAGGAGGAAGAGAAAGAGGAAGAGAAGGAGGAGAAGGAGAAAGAGAAGGAAGAGGAGGAAAAGAAGGAGCAGAAGTAGAAATATCTTTGTCACAGCATAAGAGAAAATTTCATTAGTATCTCCCTCAAATAGGATGCTTTTCTCATTTTAATATTACTCTGAGAAGAACACACACACACACACACACACACACACACACACACACACACACACACACACACACACACACACACACAAGAGGCGAAGACTATTAATTCCTTGCGTGTGCGTCTCTTGTTGGGTTTATGTAATCTACACGCACACACTTATTTTTTTAAAGCTCTTTGTTACTTATGGACGTGTAAAGTACAGTGTGTGCGTTAGTGTGTGTGTGTGTGTGTGTGTGCGCGCGTGTGCGTTAGTGAGAGTGTGTGTTTGTGTGTATTGGTGTGTGTGTTTCTGTTTGTGTGTGTGCTTGTGTGTGTGTGTGTGTGTGTGTGTGTGTGTGTGTGTGTGTGTGTGTGTGTGTGTGTGTGTGTGTGTGTGCTTGTGTGTGTGTGTGTGTGTGTGTGTGTGTGTGTGTGTGTGTGTGTGCTTGTGTGTGTGTGTGTGTGTGTGTGTGTGTGTGTGTGTGTGTGTGTGTGTGTGTGTGTATGTGTGTGTGGCGGGCGAGCACACAAAGCATGCGAATCAATCCCGACTTACTGTTTACCCTTTTGTAGCGAGGATCAAAGTGGTGGAGTGAGGCGACACCCCAAGTGACGCGTG
The DNA here is from genome assembly GCA_036785275.1 of Cancer borealis. NCBI lineage: Eukaryota > Metazoa > Arthropoda > Malacostraca > Decapoda > Cancridae > Cancer > Cancer borealis. Next base: position 9,005 of record JAXIVD010008012.1, on the reverse strand, counting down.
TGTTGCATCAGCTCCACACACCACCGCCTCCTCCACATCTCACCACCACCTACCCCTCTCCTGCAACCCCCTCTATACCCCGTCTCAGCGCCAGGGAACAACGGTGCAAGCTGTTAATAATTAGGATCGCATCTCAAGTGTGTAGGAGCTCCGCCAGGCTAACACAGAGGCGCGGGGAGGGGATGGTGGTGGTGTCAACAAGGTGGTTGGAGCGCTGAGGAGCTTTCTGGAGGACCTGCCCGACCCCCGCTAATCCTTAATTTATGCCCGATACTTCGCTTACCTCTCGTGTGATATTAACGTAGGCGGCCCTTGAGAATAAGAGAGCAGGCCATTGTCTTCCGCCTGTTTTCTAGCTACAAAGACGCGGGAAAAAATACTCTGGTCGTCGGCGGAGATATTATGTTGATATCAAGAGACCCTGCACAGAATGATGGCTCGGTCAACACTACTGCCGGGGTAAGAGGAGAAGGAGGAGGAGAAGTGGAAGACTAAAATGAAAAGGAAGGATGATGACATGATGACATGACAAAGTAAAGTGACGCGGAGAACAAAGACACTACAAAGAACAGTTGATGAGTCACGTACATGACGGTAATGAAGTGAAGACGTTAAGGACAAATAGTTGTACTTACAGAAACAGGTGCGTTGTTCATACACCGCCGCATGGGGTCCGGTGAGCGGTAGGTGGGGCTGTAGCGGCCGGTGAACGCCGCTGGCCCGTTGCTGGAGATAGGTGCCCCTAGAGGCTTAGAACTGATCATTTTGTCTGGTGAATACATGGTGCAGAACCTTGGTAATGTCTCTTCCGCGGAAAAATCAGTGGCGGCGACCTGTGGGACGGGGAGGGTCGCGGCGGCGCGGCGGGCGTGTCGCTAGGCCGAGCGGGCGACGGGCGGGGCGGACTACGCTACCAAATTTCTCATAAATGAAGGAATGTTTAATATTTCCAGTTACTTGCGCCACGAGTGGCCTCACACGGTGGCAGCAGCTAAATGTCTAAGCACGGGGGAGGGGAAACAAAGCGTACAGTGAGTATGGCGACGCCCGGCTCACTCAACCTCATGAACACGGCATATTATTACTATTCTTAGTGCGGTGACAACGACGTCCCTTTATTTTCTAACCGACGATAATTCCCGGAGGCAAGAGGTACGAATAAACCACTCTGACTATTAACTTCATGTCTCGGCCGCCACTTTGATCCGCAATTTTCCAGGGAAGAAATCCTCTCTATCTCCTTTATCTCTCCGGCTGGACTGTCCCTGGCGCGGGGCTCAGCCACCGACTGAGATGTGCAGGGCTGAGCGCCTCCTAGATCCCCTTACTGTCAGATTAGTTTTTCTCTTGGCGAAGACACGGCGCGGGCGGCGGAGCTGAAGGAGGCAGGACTTGTGGCGCTCTTGAAGGGGATGCTCGCTGCTGGGGGCCCTGCAGGAGGCGGCGAAGAACGGGCGTTTGGGGGCGGGCGGCGGAAGGGGCGGCTGGGTTTTCACTTGCTCCTCGGCCTGGCACTGGCGGGCACAACATGGCAGACAGCCGCCGCGCTTCACACTACCGGCATTTTGTTGGCAACTTTCCTGCCGAAGTTCATGTCGCTACTTCCCGACGGTGTATTTCGGCGGCCGCGGGTTCGGGCCTTCGTTCCGAGTGGTTCTTTGATCGCTATGGTGACGACAGCAAAATGTTAGAGTGACAAAAAAGTGATTTAGATAAGCGCTTAAATCTTTGTCGCATCAGATCCACCTGGAGGGACCTGTGCCGTTCACTGTCTGAGGAGCGACTCGCCTTCCACTCTGTACTGTGTGCCGGCAACCACCACTTGCGCTCCACTCACTTCCACGTTTGCAAGGAAAATGAAGCTAACGCACCAATGTTTATTGTATTTGTCTATCTATCAGACCACCTGTACCGGCCATTGGGCGTGACGTCACTTTGGGAGTTGCCAGATTGCACTTTTTTGCGAGAGATCTCCTGCTGGAGGCCTAAAGAGGCTTTCTGCTGCCTGTGTCCTTCTTGGCCTTTGTGTCCTTCACTGTTCTCTTCGATGGGAGCCTCATTGGGGCATATTTGTTCATAGGAAATTTGAATAAAAATCAAATTTTCACCAGCGAGTGGACATTCTTTTTCCAGCCTCCGCCGTGACGTCACAGGTATGGATTTCATGGGCGCGTGCGCTCTCCATTCTGAGCCAGACCCCCGCCGGGAGCTGCTCACTCTGCCGCGCGGGCCATGGCCGGGCTGCCGCCGCCCCTCGCCCGCAGATCCTTCTCTCTACGACCTCCGCTGACCCTTGGTGAGCCTGCAGGCCGTACCAGCACCAGGGCGTGGCTGCCATTGCTGAGGAGGCTGCACGTTGCCTCATGCTCGTTCCCGCCAGCATCATTTGTTCCTTAGCTATTCCTGTAGGACACAAAGCGGCGCAGGGTGAACGCCGCAGATTTATTACCAAAAATACCTTGTCCACCTTCCCTACAGGTAACAACTGGCCACCACCACCACCACCGCCGCCGCCGCCGCCGCTCCAGCCTCGCGCCACCAACTTGCAAAATGCACTGTTAAAACATTAACTTAGTGAATTGCATTTGTTTATTTATTTACATAAGTACGTATATGATTATTTACGTAACATGTAGTTCCTGAATATTTTTGTAGCCAATATTTTTTTTACTCCCTTTTTTTTTTTTTTTACTCGCAAACTTCTTTCCTGGCTTCGGTCTTCCTCTCCAGCGGTTCTTGCCGTGAATATTACTTCACTAATTTAATTAACATATACTTTCCTGCAGCTTTTTTCCTAAATGTTTATCATTCTTTTATTAATTATTACTGCTTTATATATTTTGTCAATTATTACCATATTACATTAGCGGATGTGTGTGTGTGTGTGTGTGTGTGTGTGTGTGTGTGTGTGTGTGTGTGTGTGTGTGTGTGTGTGTGTGTGTGTGTGTGTCATAAGTTTTGCTAAGAATACTTGCTCAGGTCCCGATTTAGTTGTTATTACTTGTGTTTTTATTCATGCGTTATTGATGCCGTCACCAGAGTTCGTCACAAAGAGTCCAGTCATATTTTACTCTCACCATCAACATCAACATCAACCTAACAACTATTTATCTTCCTTAAACCTTATATTTATACATTATCAATCGCCCGTCATTGCTCATAAATTTACGCAATATAATAACAGTAGTAGAAGTAGTAGTAGAAATAATAATAATAATAATAATAATAATGATACTACAAATATTAATGATAGTGATGATGGTAATGATGATAATGATAATGTTATGATCGTACCGTCAAGTTTTCGTGCGTACAGCTGTGTGATTGCGTAGTACTGTGTCTGCCTCGTGACGATCGCTGTAGGAAGTTATAGAGTCCGTGAGGAAGCGATGGCATGATGATGATATTAATAGTGATAATAATAGTGAGTGTGGTGGAAGTACTGATAATGGTGATAACAAAAGTAAGGTATTGGTATCAGTTGTAGTAGTAGTAATAGTAAATGTTGTAGTAGTAGTAGTAGTAGTAGTAATAGTAGTAATAGTGATATTCGTAATAATAATAATGATGATAACTCTAATAGTAAAAATGTAGTACCAATAGTAATTATGACAGAAACAAGAAGGATAACAATGACACAAATGATATATTATAGAAAAACTTCATTATCTCTTTAAAGTATCAAACTGGCCATGAATTTTCTCAGACACTAAAAATATTATCGATATCTTAATTTAGAACTCAGAAAGAAGATAATATCAACCTTCCACCTCACACTTTATAACACCTTGGATCACTGACAACTCAAAACACATTAAAAAAAACATAAATATCTAGAAGAAATAATATCACATAAGCCAAAAAAACAATAAAATGCATCCGTTGGAACAGCATTTGTTTGCCTTTCCATCTCATTCTTAATCTGACGCCATGATCTCACCCGGAAAAAAGAAGAATCCTCGAGTGTTACTATAAGACGTATTTTCAAACTTGCATGTGTGAGAA
>JAXIVD010008011.1:12500-15000 GCA_036785275.1 Cancer borealis | reverse complement strand
TCATGTATTTTTATCATGTATTATGTCTTATGTCTTATTGTGTATTCTGTATTGTTTCAATGTATTTCATCGTCCCCCCTCTCTGATTGTACTCTTTAGCTCAACATACGAGGACGTATGCTTCCAAGGGGGAAGTATTTGTATCATATCATATCTGTATATTCATTGTTAACTAGTTTTAAGATATTCATTGTTTTTAGCTAAGAGAGAGAGAGTGTATGCGGGTAAGGAATTTTCCTAGAATTCACATCCCAGCCAAGGCGTCAGGTCAAAGCCAGCCCATGGCCTACGTGCAGGACCCTATCACACAGCTCTGTTCCCGTGACGTCATTCTCCCGGGTCAGTCCCGACCAATCATAGGCGCGTAGTCCACCTGGAGTCGACCTTTCCTGACCGCGGCTGAGCCCACACCACCACTTCTCACCCTCACTCTCAGCCTGGCGACTACATCAACCAGTCGCTCATCTCTCAGCTCGCTACCATCATCAACGTTTCGTCATCTCTCTCAAGGCAGGCAAAGGTCATAGTCACTATATATTCTGTATCTACTCAAGTCGTGTTGTGTCAATATATCATCTATATCAAGCCGTGTGTGTTTCAACAAGACCTCCATCATCCACGCTACCCCTCTACCTCCACTCTTCCAAGCCACGTGGTACCAGGCCGGTACCAAACTAATCACCGATACAGTAGTAGTAGTAGTAATAGTAGTAGTAATAGTAGTAGTAATAGTAGTGGTAGTAGTAGTAATAGTAGTAGTTATAGTAGTAATAGTAGTAATAGTAGTAGTTATAGTAGTAATAGTAGTAGTAATAGTAGTAGTAGTAGTAGTAGTAGTAGTGGTGGTGTGCTGCCGCTCAGCAGGGACATCATCGACCAGCTGAAGAAGAAGCATCCTCCACCCAGCGAATCTGAGGGACTCCGACTGCACGGACGTCACACACCACCAAACGAAGTTATCTTCGACATGATAACCGTGGAGATGGTGTGGAAGAAATCCCTCCAGACCCACGGCAGTGCTGGTCCCTCAGGTCTGGATGCAAAAGGATGGCGCCGCCTATTGAGCAGCTCCATCTGTGGCAGTGGCGCTAGTGATCTCTGTAGTGCCCTAGCAGCACTAGCGAGGAAGCTTGCCACCACCACCTGTCACCATATCGACGCCCTCACTGCCTGCCGCCTTATTCCTCTGGATAAAAAGCCAGGATGCAGGCCCATTGGCATCGGCGAAGTCCTCCGTCGCATCGTGGGTAAATGCATCATGGCAGTTGTCAAGGAGGATGTAAGGAAGGCGGCTGGGAACCTGCAAGTGTGCGCAGGACACCAGGCAGGGGGGGAAGCAGCCATCCACGCCATGAGGGAGATCTACGCGGGAAAGGATTGTGAAGCGGTACTGTTAGTGGACGCATCAAATGCGTTTAATTCCATTAACAGAAAGACAATGCTTCACAATATTAAAATCAAATGTCCCTCTCTAGCTACATACGTAGGAAACACGTATGGTGAACCATGTGACTTGTTTGTAAATAGTAGTAGTAATAATTGTTTTAAGGTGCTCAAGTCAATGGAGGGGACAACACAAGGTGACCCAGTGGCCATGGCTATGTACGCAATAGGTCTCTCAGTGCTTCAGGATGTGATTGCGTTTGAAAACACCAAGGTGAAGCAAGTGGCATATGCCGACGACCTTTCGGGGGCCGGCACAATCTCAGACCTGGAAAGTTGGTGGGGATTGATAAAGGACAATGGACCCACCATAGGATACACACCAAATGCAGCTAAGTCCGTCCTTATTGTGAAATCCGAACTTTATGACCACGCTCTGGATATTTTCGGTGGTAGCGGGGTAATAATAACAAAGGACGGGCAGCGGCACTTGGGTGCTGTTATAGGAACAGAGGAGTTCAAGAAGGAGTTTGTAGGAGAAAAAGTGCTCGAGTGGGTGAGGGAGGTAGAAATCCTATCTGATATAGCTAGGACGGAGCCTCACGCAGCTTACTCTGCCTACACGCATGGCCTACAACATCGGTGGAATTACGTCATGCGCACCATCCCAGGCATCAGCCCTCTCCTCAGACCGCTGGAAAACGCTATAAGGAACACCCTCCTTCCAGCGTTACTGAGGTCTCCAGCACTGGGGGATGACGAGAGGGCCCTGCTCGAACTTCCACCAAGACTGGGCGGGATGGGGATCACCTCTCCTGAGAGGTTGGCAACTAGGGAGCACCTCAACTCCATCAACCTAGCCAAGTCCCTCACAGTAAAGATAGTTGCTCAGGACGCACACGGGGAAATAGACCAAAATGCGATCGCTGAGCAAAGGAAGCAAATTTCCCTAGACAGGCAACAAGAGCAGAAGACCAGCCTTGAACGCCTGAAGACCATCGTGCCTGCCGCGACTGTGCGAAAAATCCATATTGCACAAGAGACGGGAGCGTCTAACTGGCTAACGTCACTGCCAATCAGAGCAAGAGGCTTCAACCTCAACAAACAAGAATTTGTC
>JAXIVD010008011.1:5000-7500 GCA_036785275.1 Cancer borealis | reverse complement strand
TAATAAAGAAAGGAATTAAGACATAGGAGGAAGAGGATAAATGAGAGGAGAGAGAGAGAGAGAGAGAGAGAGAGAGAGAGAGAGAGAGAGAGAGAGAGAGAGAGAGAGAGAGAGAGAGAGAGAGATTAACAGGAAAGGAGGAAGAAGAGATAATAAAAGGAAGGATGAAAAGGCAAAATAAAATAGATGATGAATGAAGAGAAGAGGAAGAGGAAGAGGAGGAAGAGGAGGAGGAGGAGGAGGAGGAGGAGAAAGGAGGTCATTGATAACAGGAAGATATAAAGACAATAACATAGAATAGATGAAACAATTGTAATAATGTAAACAAACAAAAAGAAAACGGAAAACTATTACGACGCTTACTCACTGAAAATAAAAAATAAAAATAAAAATAAATAAATAAATAAATAAATAAATGAACAAGTAAATACATAAATGAATGAATGAAGAAATAAATAAATATATATATATATATCAATAAATAAGAAAACTATCTATATAAACGTTCTCTCTCTCTCTCTCTCTCTCTCTCTCTCTCTCTCTCTCTCTCTCTCTCTCTCTCTCTCTCTCTCTCTCTCTCTCTTACCTAACAAACTTTATAAACACTCACTCATTCACCTAACACACAATAGCTTCATAAATACCATACATCTATAAAGTTATAATTGTTACATTGTCAGTGGTATTTGTGTTCAATGGTATTATTATTGTCTTGGTTATTAATCATTGGATGTGAATATTGCGTTGAATTTGACATCATTGTTTGAGGTGTCACGTCGGAGCGGCTTCTAAGTAACACATCTAAGTGACACATGCCGAGCGTCACGTCACGTCACGTCCCGTCACGTCACGTCCGTGTGGAAGGTGACATTTGTGTGTGCATAAGTTTGTTTTCAAGTAGTAAGGATGTGTCACTTTGGTGCTGGTGCGGCCTAATACTTTACAAGGTGTGTTACGTGGTGGTTTGCTAGGTAATATGGTGATGATGGAACGCAGTGTGTGTGTGTGTGTGTGTGTGTGTGTGTGTGTGTGTGTGTGTGTGTGTGTGTGTGTGTGTGTGTGTGTGTGTGTGTGTGTGTGTGTGTGTGTGTATGTGTGTGTGTGTGTGTGTGTGTGTGTGTGTGTGTGTGTGTGTGTGTGTGTGTGTGTGTGTGTGTGTGTGTGTGTGTGTGTGACGCACAAGCACGTTTGCTGTCATAACGGCGCACAAAACGAGTTACATGTTATTGAGGAATGCCTAGCGTGCCGCAACCTCAATACTTCTCCTCTTGCTAAGGTTAAGGACAGACCCGTCATTCTACTTATGACTCTATATTTTGCATTCTTTTTATCTATACTTTTTCCAATTCCATTTCATTATAGCTCAAAAGAATTCACGTCTCTTGGTATTTATTATTCTATATATTGTTTACGTAAACTTCATACTTTTCAAAGTTATTTAAAAAAAAAAAATTTCAGTCAAGAAGTCTAATGGATGGGAAACTAATTTAGTTTAGTTAGGTTAAGGTTAAGCTTTTGTTAATATTTCAACACAACTCATGAAAATTGTTACCAAGGTGTTCTCGGTCATGCTGATCACGAATCTATAATTAGTTTTGTCATTACTATAATATTTGCATTTTCTATTTTATGGGCCGAAAATTCCACCAGAATTGAGATCGAAAACGTTTTTTCCCATTTCATTACGTAAATAATAGCTTTATTGGAAAAATGTACATTAGTAAGGTTATGTAGTTTAATAATGTCTATCTGATACTGTCATAATATTTCCAATAACTCAAATACTTACGAAGAAAAGTATTATTTTGTGAAAGAGTTTAATGCATAATTCTTTCCACTCCTACATATATTATTAAAATTTAATTTCAGTTATCTATATTTCAAAAGAACGAGCGTCTTCTGCTCTTTTCTTTATTTTTATATACGTTTTTTACGTAAACTTCATTCATTTCGAGTTATTTCAAAAAACAGATTTCTGTCAAAAATTCTAAGTAGAGCCCAGGTAAGTTAATTAAAATTTCCACACCTCCATATCTCATGAAAATTGGTATAATGAGGTTTTCGGTCATGCTGAACACGAATCTGGCCTTATCTTTTTTATTACTATAATATCAAACTATATTTCACCCTTGCTTGCCTATTAACAATAATGAAATAATCATTATTTAACTTTACTGGCTGATGCTTGCCTCATATGACAAAAATACATAGAGATGTCCTATTTGGTTTCCCTTTCTATAACTGTTAGTGAGTTAAAACTGATAAAAACTTATCAAAACTGATTAAAAGTACTTTTTTTTCATTTTTGCATCTATACTTACATTCCAATTCCATATCATTATAACACAAAAGAATACACTTGTCTTGTTCTTTCTTTACTATTCTATACATTTTTGACGTAAACCTCATACTTTTCGAGTTTAAAATTTTTTTTATTTCAAATGGTTGGGAAAAACTATTTTAGTTGGGTTAGGTTAAATTAATGTTTTGTTAATATTTC
>JAXIVD010008010.1:17500-18558 GCA_036785275.1 Cancer borealis | reverse complement strand
GTGTGCGTATGTATGTGTCTATTTATTTAAATGAAGATAATTTTTTTAGCTTGTTTTTTGCTGGACGATCCTGTGCCTTTGAATTCCAACTTATTTTTCATCTACCACCACCACCACCACCACCACCACCACCACCACCACCCTTTACTCTTCCCTCACCTGACCGTCTGCTACACCTGTTTTCACTCACAGCCTCGCGTCACCCTCGCCTCGTCCCCTCATTATTTATCTCATTATCAACCAGAAGAAAAAAAAATATATCAGTATCGGATTATATCTTTCCAGGGAAGGATTATTTATACCGTGTTGAGTGTTGATGTGTCTCTGTTTCTTTCTGATTAGAGCCGTTTAGTGCGCACGTGTTTGAGAATGATGATGGAAGGATGGGAGGGAGAGGAGGAATAAGAGGGAAGAAGGGCAAGGCGAGACGGAATGTGAGAAGATGAACAGATGATAAGGCGACGCACATAGAGAGGGTGGAAGAAGGAAGAGAGGAGATAAGCGGGAACTGAGAAAAGAGAAAGGGATGGAGGAAGGATGAATATGGTCCAAGGAATAATGAATGGAGGGTAATTGAGGGAAAGAGGAGGGAGGGGGAGGAGGAGGGTTGGAGGAGAGGGATGGAGGGAAAATGGGAGAGTTGTGAGTTAGCACCAAGTAATATAACTTGACGTGTAATATATAACCCTTGAAAGGGGAGAAAAAAGTGATATCAATCCAATATGGGCAAAAACTTCCTGTAGTCGCCGGCATCAAAGAGGAGCCGCCAGTCATCAGGGCAGAATGTGACGCTGCCTTCGATAAAACATATTTCCCGCCGCGTTTTTCCGCAACATTTCAAAGGATAGACTTTTTTTTTCTTTTTAAAGTTAATGATAAAAAATTTCGTCAAAAAAGGGTTCGTGTTTAATGCCGTAAGGATGAAAAAAAAATGTGTTTCTCATATCATTTCGTGCTGAGCTACGTCTGTATCAGATGAATGTGGCGATGAACACTGTGCTATTTGTGGTATCTGTATGAATGGTATGTATGTATGTATGTATGTATGTATATATATA
>JAXIVD010008010.1:0-10000 GCA_036785275.1 Cancer borealis | reverse complement strand
AAAAAAAAAAGACAGACAGACAGGTATACAAAGTGGTCGGTGTTTTACTTCCTGTGATGTGAATTGTTTATTATGTTTTGAAATTCAACAGAACATGGAATTATACTTCAAATAGCATTAACCACACTGTAAAGGTCAGGCAAGTTCAAACCACTAAAGGCTACGTAAGGGAAGGGAGGTCAAATGTGAGGAGACTTGTGTTGTGTTTAGTGTTTGCCTGAGCGGGAGGCCACCTAGTGAAGGCCACACCTGCTGGGTAACACACAGGTATGACAGGTCACATCACACTCTGTTGTGATGTGTATATAGTAAATGAATGAATAAATGTTTATCATAGTCTCCCCGAGGTCAGGCAAGAGGCTAGTGATGACAATGCAATGTACATACAGAATTATTTTGTGTCTAAAATATGAAACCTTATGATTAAATAATTAATATCTTGCATTAGATGATGAAGCGGATATGGATAGACAAGTGAAATTTATTGTATTGATAATTTTCTTTTGCTTTTGTTATATAATTTGGAATGTATTATATGGTCTCCTCTAACGCCAAACATAATTGAGTGAGATAACAAAATTAACTGATCTTATCCTATCTCATCTTTTCATCCACTCAGTAAGAACGGGATTCGAGTGGTTGTCTTTACGTTCTGTTCACAAAACGCCATCACTACACCACTCTACTTTCTTGTATATACATTTTCAACAACTCGTAAATTCCTTCGGCGTCGCTGTAAAAGTCACGTTAAAATATAAAAAATAAAAATAATAAAAACTCAATCATTCCTAGAGTTCGCTTCGCTTTTGTTCCTCTTCCAGCAGAAACAAATGAGATGTAAAAAATAAATGCTAAAAGTAAAGAAAAGGAGAGAAAATAGAATAGAAAAAAGTAAAAAACCCGTCAGTGAAAGTTCAATGGGACGTTACTAATGCTTTCAAGAGATACTGGTGTGTGTGTGTGTGTGTGTGTGTGTGTGTATGTGTGTGTGTGTGTGTGTGTGTGTGTGTGTGTGTGTGTGTGTGTGTGTGTGTGTGTGTGTGTGTGTGTGAGTGTGGGTGTGCGTAAGCTTGAGAGAAAAAAAGAGAGAGAAAGAAAGGAACAGCCCCACCCTTACATAAGAAAGGTTGCTATTGGTAACCTTTAATTTCTCTCTCAAGGTAAAAAACACACATAACCTAACCTAAACTAACCTTAACCTAACCTTAACTTAACCTAACCTAACCTAACCTAACCTAACCTAACCTAACCTTAACCTAACCCTAACCTAACCTAACCTAACCTAACCTAACCTAACCTAACCTAACCTTACTCTAACCTAACCTAACCTAACCTAACCTAACCTAACCTAACCTAACCTTAACCTAACCCTAACCCTAACCTAACCTAACCTAACCTAACCTAACCTAACCTAACCTAACCTTAACCTAACCTAACCTAACCTAACCTAACCTTAACCTAACCTAACCTAACCTAACCTAACCTTACTCTAACCTAACCTAACCTAACCTAACCTAACCTAACCTTAACCTAACCTAACCTAACCTAACTTTAACCTAACCTAACCTAACCTAACCTAACCTAACCTAACCTAACCTTACTCTAACCTAACCTAACCTAACTTTAACCTAACCTAACCTAACCTAACCTAACCTAACCTAACCTAACCTAACCTTAACCTAACCTAACCTAACCTAACCTTAACCTAACCTAACCTAACCTTAACCTAACCTAATCTAACCTAACCTTAACCTAACCTTAACTTAACCTAACCTAACCTAACCTAACCTAACCTAAACTTAACCTAACCTTAACTTAACCTAATCTAACCTAACCTAACCTTAACCTAACCTAACCTAACCTAACCTAACCTAACCTTAACCTAACCTAACCTAACCTAACCTTAACCTAACCTAACCTAACCTAACCTAACCTAACCTAACCTAACCTTAACCTTAACCTTAACCTTAACCTAACCTAACCTAACCTAACCTAACCCAACCCTATTACCTGACGTTGCTCCGCCTCTTGTATTGAATTATTATCATACGAAAAAAAAATTCTAGACATATATTTAAGAGATTTTCATGGAATCCAATTATCTTTTATTCCTTAGTCATCATTTTCTTCTTTTTTCTTCTTTCCTCTTTAAGTAAATTTGACGCTCCAAGACTTGTATGTTTTCCTTTATATTCAACATGGATACTCTTGCACTGGAGAAAAGGCAAGATAAGTTAACATAGATATAATAGTTACTGATACAATTAATTAACTTGTCTCTCTCTATCTCTCCTCCTATTCCTCTCGCCTAGTGAATGTTCTTCCTTCCTTCCTTCCTTCCCTCCCTCCTTTCTTGCTTCCTTCCTTCCTTCCTTCCTTCCTTCCTTCCTTCCTTCCTTCCTTCCATTCCCTTCACCTCAGCCGTCTTCCCTTCCCCTTCCTTTCCATCATCCATAATTCACTCACCATCTCCGTCCACACCTCGCCTCGCTACGCCCCACCCCGCCCTTCCCAGCCCCGCCCCGCCCCGCCCCGCCCCCGTTCTCATCCAGCTTAGACCCGCCCCCCCTCCACGCCCATCCTTGTCCCCCCTCCACACACATTCCACTCATCCATAATCAGGGCGGAAGACAATGGTGTAAAGGCTTATAATCTGAGGCTCCGTTCAGGCTTCCACGTAGATTAATGGATCCTTCCACTGCTCCTCTTCCTCCTCTTCTTCCTCTTCCTCCTCCTCCTCTTCCTCCTCCTCCTCTTCTTCCTCCTCCTCCTCCTCCTCCTTCATCCCTACCGAGTCTGCCTCTGATGGTGTCAATTTATCTCGTTGTCAAAGATGAATCTGGAGAGACAGAGGAGGAGGAGGAGGAGGAGGAGGAGGAGGAGGAGGAGAAGGAATAAGAGGAGGTATTCATTCTGATTGGTGGTAGGGAGTGGCAATGATGATGAATAACACTACGCTGAATCCACTTAGTTGTGTATATTGTATGACATTTATGAGCCATTATCATTACCATGTCGGGTTGTATTCTATGATTCCCATTTGTATGTCTACCACAACCACAACCACAACCATCATCCACAACCACAATCATCATCCATCACAACCACAATCATCATCCACAACCACTACAATCATCCACCACCACCACCACCACACCCTTCCTTCACCCTTCCTTCACCCGTTGGCCTTCCAGTGTGGGGGAAGTGATGCGGTTATCGATGATCTATACCTGCATTCAAATATTCAACAAAGGTGAAATAATTGAGATCCTCTTGAAGCCAATAACACCGCTGAAGTGGATGACTTGGCGGGAGAAACGAGGAGGAGGAGGAGGAGGAGGAGGAAGAAGAGGAGGAGAAGGAAGAGGAGGAGGATGAGAGAGACGGCACGATACGAAACACCTGCAGTAGTTGGCGATGACGAAGGAGGAGGAGGAGGAGGAGGAGGAGGAGGAGGAGGAGGAGGAGGAGGAGAGAAACGGCACAATACGAAACACCTGCAGCAGTTGGCGATGACGGTGAAGAAGGAAGAGGAGGAAGAGGAAGAGAAGAAGAGGAGGTTAATCAATGAAAAAAAAAGTAGTCTCCTCCCATATCATCTTTCCTTTTATCCTTCCTGCAAAACACTCTAATGAAACCTCGAATACTTCTTGTTTTTCAGTTTCTGTCCAATCTCTCTCTCTCTCTCTCTCTTTTTTTTTTTTATATTCATAGTAATTGACATATATTTCAACACATCCAACTTGTTCATAACGGAATATGTTCAAGTCTTCTCTATTATATGTACAACTATATTTCAACATATCTGAACTCTTCATGACTAGATACGTTTAAATATTTCTCCGTTACATGTAAGTATAATGTTTGCTTGACTCTATGAAATAACACAAACATTTATAGACAAAAAATATGTCTTTATTAATGCCACCTTCCTCCTCTCTCTATGTCTATACCTTTCAACCCGTAAGTAATGTCTCCCACACAAACAGTATTTCTTTTACTTATAACCATTAACCTTTATACCAACATGGATATTTTGCTCTCTATCTTTACTCTCTTCATCTCTGTTTCCTCTTAAACTGTCCTCTTCGCACTCCTTCCCTCCCTTACCTTTTCCCTGCCTCTCTTTCCCTTCCCAACCCATGTCTCAGCGGATTTTTCCTTGATGTCGATACAAATTAGGCGTGAGATGTCGGTGGATTTTATTGACTTTTACTCCAGAAATACTATTCATCAAGAATCAATCGGATTTAGACAATGGAATGAACTCACGAGAAAAAGGAGGTAAAAGAAGAAGATAAGAGGGAAGTAAAATTTTCTAAGATAAAAAAAGAAAAATTAAGGACGAGATGCAATTAATAAGTTTTAGTTTTAGTTTTTTTTTTTAACCATTTTTCCATTTCAAGTTTTCCTTCTCGTTGGTGAAGGAACAAGGATGAAAATAAAATCCAGACATGAATTGACATTACATTTAAGTTACCCATTGATAACTACGTCTAAATACTGTCTTATCTACTTATTATTATTGAGAGAGAGAGAGAGAGAGAGAGAGAGAGAGAGAGAGAGAGAGAGAGAGAGAGAGAGAGAGAGAGAGAGAGAGAGAGAGAGAGTTATATATCGTTCCCCCTTCACGTGTAACGACCCGAGAAAAAAAGGTTTGACTCCACCTGAAAATGACGTTACGTGAGGCTGTCATCGCCACTTACTGTCAAGCTCTCAAGGGAGTTCAGCTTTCATAGAGGGTTCAGAATTTTTAGCAGTTTTTAAAGTGGAGAGAGAAAGGTTCTATTTTTCAGGGTGATGTAAGGAAGAAGAAGAGGAAGAGGAAGAGAAGGAGGAATAAGAAGAAGGGATAAAGGAGGAGGAGGAGGAATAGGATAAAGCGATAGATGAGGAGTAGGAAGAGGAGCAAGTTAGTAAAATGAGAAAGAAATAGAAAGGGAATGGATATATGGATGAATGAATGAATAAATGGATGAATGGATAGAAGGATGCATGGAAGAATGAAAGGATGGTTGAATAAATGAATTAATTGAATGATGGATGATTGAATGGATAAATGAATGAATGAACTAAAGGATGAATGGATGGATGAATGGATGAGTGAAGTGGTGAGGCAAGGCAAGGAAAGCACACCTATGTACATCCGTGGTAGCAAATTGAATACAAACACGTGATGCAAAGAAAATGGATGTTCGGCGGTAGAGGGGAAGCTAAGGTGTATTGAGCCTAACATTCCGTAACACCTGATAAATATTATACAAACGCAGCATCGAGTGGGAGTAACCAAGATTATAATTCATCTCTACCTCCCATTCTCTTCTCCTTCCATACCACCTTCCTCATACCTTCCTCCTCTCTCTCTTCCTTCCTTTCTCTCCCTTCTCTCCCCTCCTTCTTGCTTCCATCCCGTCTCTCCGTCTGCCTCAACTTTCTGTTCAAAAGTCTAGTTTGCTGTCCACTTCAACGTGCGATTGCCAGGCGGGCAGAGGAGGCTGAGGAATGGTTACACACGATACATCACACTTCCCTTCCCTTCCCTTCCCTTCCCTTCCCTTCCCTTCCCTTCCCTTCCCTTCCCTTCCCTTCCCTTCTGTTCCCTTGCCTTGCCTTCCCTTGCCTTCCCTTCCCTTCCCTTCCCTTCCCTTCCCTTCCCTTCCCTTCCCTTCCCTTCCCTTGCTTTGCCTTCCCTTGCCTTCCCTTTCCTTCCCTTTCCTTCCCTTCCCTTCTATTCCCTTCCCTTGCCTTGCCTTGCCTTGCCTTGCCTTGTCTTGCTTTCCCTTGCCTTCCCTTCCCTTCCCTTCCCTTCTGTTCCCTTGCCTTCCCTTCCCTTCCCTTCCCTTCTGTTCCCTTGCCTTGCCTTCCCTTGCCTTCCCTTGGCTTCCCTTGCCTTCCCTTTCCTTCCCTTCCCTTCTATTCCCTTCCCTTGCCTTGCCTTGTCTTGCTTTCCCTTGCCTTCCCTTCCCTTCCCTTTCCTTCCCTTGCTTTGCCTTCCCTTGCCTTCCCTTGCCTTCCCTTTCCCTCCCTTCCCTTCTGTTCCCTTCCCTTGCCTTGCCTTGCCTTGCCTTGTCTTGCTTTGTCTTGCCTTTCCTTCCCTTCCGTTCCCTTGCCTTGCCTTGCCTTCTTTCCCTTCCCTTCTCTTGCCTTGCCTTGCCTTCCCTTCTCTTCCCTTTCCTTGTCTTGCCTTGCCTTGCCTTCTTTCCCTCCCCTTGCCTTACCCTTGTCTTGCCTTCTCCAACCACATCAGTTTTTCCCTTTTCTTAACCCTGTTTTCCCTGCCTCAACATCCTTCTCCTCTTCCTGCAATCTGTTCTCCCTCAATCTATTATTCCAGCTGCACACCATCACCCTTCGTCACCCTCTGTCTTCGTCCACTGAACAGTCAATCCTTCAGTCTGGCGCACGAAAGAATGGTCAGTCCCGTGAATATGTAGTCTGTACCCGAAATGTTCTTCTGTAACTTGGTCGAAGGTTTTACTAACAGAAATTCGTGTATAATTGCTGTAGTGGTTTAGTATTTTTCGTTTTATTGAGTGATTTCTGCTCAGATAAAAGGAGTGATTTAATGTATTGATATTTCTCTTTTGTGTATTCAAGATGGTGATCGTTTATCTAACTACCAATGTGTCTTGTTATGTCCTTATTTGTCCTTTGTCTCTCTTCTGTTACTTATTTGCTCTTTGTCCTCTTCTGTCTTCTACTGTGAATGTCCTGTTCCCGTTTGTCTTCTCTTCTCTCCTCGCTTGCCTCTCCCTTCTTCCTCTTCTCTAAGTCTCCCAGTTTCTCCCTTTCATCCCTTCCTCCTCATGTCTTTCTGTTCTCTGTCCTGGAATTCGATTGAGTCACTCTAAACTTAGAGGACTGAACGTTATGTTTGTCTTCCAGTTGTGTGTGAGTAGGTGTGTGTGTGTGTGTGTGTGTGTGTGTGTGTGTGTGTGTGTGTGTGTGTGCGTGTGTGTGCGTGTGCGTGTGCGTGTGTCAGCGAGACCCAAGTCATTAGTGTGCAGGTAATCAATAGATCCAGATGTGTATCCACTTTTAAATTAGTGGACGTGAATGCAGTTCGGTAATTGAATGGTCAACTGCCTTAATGTCTTAGTGCTCAGGATGCATTACAAGTTACGAATAGGACATACAAACAGGATTCAGGACTTGGAGTATTACAGGCAAACAGTTGTATATACAGTGCGTAACTTGTATTCATTATATCTATGTTTACGTGAAGCTACGTTAGTCATTGTTTCCAGCGTGACGTAAACACCGACACACGCGGTAATAAAACGTCACGGTACACCTAAGGAAGAGTAACTGTAACATTCGTACTGTGGAACCATTTAATGAAGAGTGATGTCACCTGCGCGGGACTTACACCGGCACGTCACCCGCAACTCACAGTGACAAAGGTGTTGTTTTATGTATGATTCTCCCGCGACCTTTTCCTGAAACGTCTGAAATATTGAAGCTTATTGATGAGGCAAGTGCGTGGGAGAAGGGAGTCACGGGGTAGTTATAACGAACACTCCTTGGTAATGTGGAGCTATACTGCGTTTATGAGTCTTTATATACATGTTAGTGGATGAATTATATATCTGGGAAGTGAAGTGGATAGGAGAGACAGAGAGGAATGGTGAGAGACAAGGGAGAGTAGAGGAGAAGCAAGGTAGTGGCTAGGAGGGCGGGGACAACCAGGGCAAGACATGTAGGAAGAAGCAAAGGAAAGGAAAGCGGAACACGACAGTCACAAGGGATAAGGTTGAGATAACATTTGGTGGCCTTGAGGTGAGAGGGTCCAGAGCAGATGTCACGTGGTCTGTAGGGGGAGGGGACAGAATAGTGTGTGTGTGTGTGTGTGTGTGTGTGTGTGTGTGTGTGTGTGTGTGTGTGTGTGTGTGTGTGTGTGTGTGTGTGTGTGTGTGTGTGAGCATGGAGCCCTTCATCACCTGCTGTGTGCTGTGTCAACATCCCTACAACAATAGTGTAACTAGAGTGTTGGTCCAGCGGCGGAGAATTCCTCACTGCATGACGCTAACATTTCCGAGGCTATCACGGCGCCGGGTGGAAGCTGCCGGGGAGGGACTACACTCCAACCTTTTACACTACCATGCTGCTGCTGCTCTCTTAAAAAACACTCTTCCTTTATTATGAAAGAAACGAGACTTCTTGGAATCACGTCGAGACTCAAACTTTAAGGATATTTCACCGCCGCCACTTGCTGTCTCTCGGATTATTGTGTACAAAAACAAAATGGAAAAACTACACAACTTAAACTGCCTCGACGCGACATCCAACGCTGCTGCCTTTGTGTCATCCCCCTAAACAAGACACAACCTCACCACCCCTTCAGTCTCAACAGAGGAGAGAGAGAGAAGAGAGAGAGAGAGAGAGAGAGAGAGAGAGAGAGAGAGAGAGAGAGAGAGAGAGAGAGAGAGAGAGAGAGAGAGAGAGAGAAAAAAAAGAGAAAGAAAGCGTTGGTTGTGACAGCAGAGTAGACTCAGAACCAAAGTTTAAAAAGAGAATTCCATTGTCTTTGAGTATAAATCCCTCAATAACACGTTTCATCTTTGATCAGTATCAGAAGAGTGTATTGATGTAGTGGGGACGGCAGGGCACGGCAGGGACGGCAGGACACGGCTTAGTCTAGGTGGAGGTAAGGACATGCTTTGAAATGGGAGTAGGAAGGGGAGGAAGGGTAAAGAAGTAGGTAAGGTAAGGTTGGCAATGTTGAAAATGTGTCTCAGAGTAAAACATAGTACGGGGAAGTGGTAGGACAAGGGACAGAGTGGAGGCGGGAGGAAGCATGGCATTGGGTGTCAGAACGGTGCACGCAAACACCAAAATTGTGCAAGGGAACTGAAAAATAGGCGAGGTGAAGGGACGGGGAATAGGATAGAGCAAAGGAGACAACCCAGCAGCGTGAGGAGCCCTAGGAACACAAGGGTCCAGGTAACGGGGTGTTTGCACGTAATGTTAAGGAAATATTAAAAGGATGCATTTTTTTCAGACCATTTTTTTCTCCCGAGTTCTGGGGAAGATTATTTTTCCTTTGTTTTTTATTTTGTTTTTTTTTGTGTTTATGTTTTTTTTCTTGTTATTTATTGGTATTATTATTTTTATTACTGGATTTTTATTTTATTATTACTGTTTTTTCATCTTCATCTTTATTCTCTTTATATAGTTTGTGTGTGAACAGTTTGTGTTGTGTTGTTTTATCAATGTACTTTTATTTCAATTCAATATATTTTTTTGTTTTTTATTTATTATATTTTGTTTACATAGTCGTTACAATGTCAAATATGTCTGTGATTATAATTATCTTTCATTATAGTTTAGTTTTGTATTGTTTAATTCGCGTCATGAGTTCAGTTTACTATTGTGTTTGCATTTATTTTCCATTTTCTGTTTGCTATTCTTTTCTTAGTCATGCAAACAAACATAACTTCATGAAGGAAATAAAAACCACGAAGGAAACTATCTAATCAGTAACCATTATCACCTGCAATCACATCGAATTAACATCATTAGCTGCTTCCCCCAAAAAACTCTATACTCATTAATTCACAAAGTCCCATTTCATCTTCCATTATCGGCAAGTTTGTTAAAAAAAAATTCTTTCCCCATTATTGGTCTGTTCATTAAAAGTCCAATGATTACATTTTCATCCGCCCACAACTCGTACATTTTACTTCACTAACCGATCCATGTGTGACGAAACTCAACGGGAAATATTTTTTAGAATTTTTTTTATATTTTTCCTCTCCTTTACGTTGGAATTTTTGTAATGCATTAACTTTACACACACGCACACACACACACACACACACACACACACACACACACACACACACACACACACACACACACACACACATACACCGAAGAGCAGTCAGTCCTTAGGGAGAAAAAGGCTTAAATATTTATTCAACATAAGTAAAATGCATACAATAAAAGTGTGTCTAGAGAGCAGGGGGACGAAGGAACACTAAATGGTTACGTCACAGTT
>JAXIVD010008009.1:0-17500 GCA_036785275.1 Cancer borealis | reverse complement strand
CACACTTACTCTTTACCTTTCCTTTCCAACACGCCATCCCACCCCTTGCCTAGCTTTCATCGTTGTTGCAATTATTATTGTTTTACTCATATAATAATAATAATAATAATAATAATAATAATAATAATAATAATAATAATAATAATGATAATAATAAAGGCTTACATACCTTCCCCCTTCAAGTAAGCCTATTTCACACAATTAGGTACAAGTATAGTTTCTCTTCTTCCCCCAACACAATTTTAATGGAAATAACCAACAATTAATTCGTCTATTCTTTCCATAATGAGCGGTGATGTTATTTTCTCTCTATTTTGCTTCCTTGCATCCTAACCCTTTCATTGGGGTAAAATCAGGTTAAATTACCATTTACATAACACGTATGATTCCTTAATTCAAGGAGACATAGAAAAATACTAGACAGAAACCAATACCTTATACAATCTTACCTTCCCTTGTTTATACATTCAAGTTAGTTACCAGCCACGTAAACCTCTATATCATCAACATAATACCATTCCCGCAGCTTAATCCCGAGACAAAGTTGAACATACCAAGATAAGCTTAAGAATCCCATCCTCTTCGATAAAAAACAAAAATATCAAGACATCTAGAATAATATAAACGTAACAACTATCATTTCCTTACTGTTTCATCACCTTCCACATGTCTGCGACCGACTGTTCACTCTGAAACAGCGAAGAAAAACATTTTACAGTCAAAGGAACGCCAGGTATCAATAGCCAGGTGAGAGGCAGTCCCGTCCGCCCCTCATTACCTGTCATTACCGCCACTTACACCCCAACACCCGCAGTGACGCCAGGTAAATGCTCACAGGTAAAAAGGTAATTAGGAGATAAGAGTGAAAAGTGCGAACACTCGATCTTTGGGACGCAGCTAGTGATGAGTGAGGTGGAAGTGATGTAGTGTGGTGGTGTGGAGTATTGGTGTGATAGTGTGGTGGTATAGTAAAGGTGTGGTGGTGTATAGGAGTTGTAATGGAGTACAGGAATGGTGGTGAGGTGGAGTATAGAGTAACAAGTGGTACAAAAAGAAGTGATAGGCTGCAACGCACAACAAACCCATCCCTTTCTCCCTCTTAAGCCATACTGATGCTGCTCTGCTTGTCAAACACTTGTTCCATGTAGTGGTAGAGCATGTTTACTGTGATACACGCTCACCTCATGCCTACTTCACTCACCACAGAAGCTACGCCTGTCCTCTATAACCACGTTGGTGATCGGTGCAAGTCAACTGTTCACGTTTACACCATTATTCACAGATGCACCAACACTGTAGGTCAACCAATTATTACAAGGCAATAGTTGACAAACCTCAAATTTTGAATCTAAATATAATTCTTCCCTCAACTCCAACCTCACCACATACTCGTGTTGCTATTGGCTGGCTGGCCAAGACTGTGTGTTGCTATTGGCTGACTGAACACACACAGCCTAGGCCAGCCAGCCAATAACAACACTTGAGGATTAGAGTTGAGGTAAGAATTAAATTTGTTTCAAAATGTTCAGTTTGTGGTTAGTTTGGAGTTTAAAAACTACTTCAATATTTTGGCCATCTTGGTTTATCAACTAGTCATAAAATGCAAATTGAAAATGAACCTTGGACGAACAAGTAAGATTATGACAACAGTCTTCTGCATGTTGGAGGAGGGGGAGGCTCGGGAACATTCCCGGAAGGTGAAGCTTTGCTCCGAGAGACTCGTTGGGAGGACCCGTTCCCCTGAGGCACGCCTCGCCACGGACAACTGGAAGCAGCTTTGAGCTCGTTTTCAGTGTGGTTTTTCTACTTCAATATGCTCAGCATCGCAGTATTTGAAGGTGTAAATAATGTTACTGGAAGTCGGAAACAAAAACTAAGAGGCTGGGTGGAAGGACCCAGTGCCCTGAGGCACGCCTCGCCACGGACAACTGGAAGCAGCTTTGAGCTTGTTTTCAGTGTGGTTTTTTCTACTTCAATATGCTCAGCATCGCAGTATTTGAAGGTATAAATAATGTTACTGGAAGTCGGAAACAAAAACTAAGAGGCTGGGTGGAAGGACCCGTTGTCCTGAGGCACGCCTCGCCACGGACAACTGGAAGCAGCTTTGAGCTTGTTTTCAGTGTGGTTTTTTCTACTTCAATATGCTCAGCATCGCAGTATTTGAAGGTATAAATAATGTTACTGGAAGTCGGAAACAAAATCTAAGAGGCTGGGTGGAAGGACCCGTTGTCCTGAGGCACGCCTCGCCACGGACAACTGGAAGCAGCTTTGAGCTCGTTTTCAGTGTGGTTTTTTCTACTTCAGTACGCTCAGCATCGCAGTACTTGAAGGTGTAAATAATGAAAGTAATATTATACTGCCGCGGCCCAAGGGTAGCCACCCACTTGGGCAAGAGACTGTGTAACCTTGACGAGGTGCGGCAGCTTGTTCTTACTGGTGCTTTTACTTGGGATTGGTGGCTACAATCCTGTTACCTTAGGGGAGTGAGCGCCAGTGGTACTAATTAGCAGTCTCGCGGAAGCCAGTTGGCCTAGCAAGCCGCTGGTGGATTAACTATCGCTACGAACACTATAGCCAAGCCTCGGATTCGGACGGATAATTTGATGACGACTGGACACTCTCGGACTGATAACTTGATGACGACCCGGCATTCACGGACTGATAACTTGGTGACGACCCGGCATTCCCATGAATATGTTACACGGACCAGCGAAAAAATTCAGATCATTAAAAAGAAACACCTGAAGAGGGGGAAGGCCCTGGGTGAAGGGTACTTCGGCGTAGTGTACAGGGGGCGGCTGGCTCTCTCCCGGGACAACATTGTGAAGGTGGCAATTAAGGAGCCTGTGGACGATCTTGAGCTCATAGTGCAAACCTCTGAGGAGGCGGAGCTACTGCAGGAGTTGGATGGCGAGGCTGGCGTGCCCCGGTTTTACGGGGTGACGACTGACTCTCCTCCCTCCTTGGTGATGGAGTTGTGCCCGGGAGAGCGGCTGGAAGACTGTCTAAAGCACGGAGGGGTGCGCACCTGTCTGCTGGCCCTCGTGCAGGTGTGCGGCATAGTGCGGCGCCTGCATGCCAGGGGCGTCACCCACGGAGACATCCACAGCAAGAACGTGCTGGTGGACGTGTCCGACGAGGGCGACGTGCGTGCCTTTTTGCTGGACTTCGGTCTGGCAAAGAGGGACACTGACCGTAACCAGCAGGAGTCCGATGTCATTGACATTGTAGCTACTGCGCTGGAGGTCATGCCCGACTCGGAGCACCTCTCTCGCTTCAGGTGGAGGCTCAATAAGAGCTCTAAATTAAACAAGGTCACCAACCTGCTGCACCAGGCCTTGGAAGATGGTGACCTAAATATTTGTTGAAATCAAACAAAGGACCTGTGCAGAAAACCCGAACTCCATAAAATTGGTAGGTAGATAGGTAGATAGGTAGGTAGGTAGATGTATAGATAGGTAGGTAGGTAGGTAGATATATAGATAGGTAGGTAGGTAGGTAGATAGATATACAGATAGGTAGGTAGAAAGGTAGGTAGATATATAGATACGTAGGTAGGTAAATATATAGAGAGGTAGTAGGTAGGTAGGTAGGTAGATATATTGACAAGTAGGTAGGTAGGTATGTAGGTAGATAGGTAGATACGTAGGTAGGTAAGTAGGTAGATAAGTAGATAGATAGATAGGAATCTCCTCACTACCTCTTTTCCCTCCTCCCCACACTTTCTCCCTTCCCTAATTTTTCCTCCTTCCTCTCCCTCACGCCATTCCTACCCCTTCCCCTTCCCATTTACCCTTCCATTCCTCCTCCTTACTATTCCTTTCATCTGTATCCCTTCCCCCATTCCTTCATACCCTTCGATCCAAAACACTTTCCTCTCCCCCCCTCTTCTCCCTTTACATTCATGTCCTTAACCCCCCCACTCTCCCTTCCATTCCTACCCTTTCCTCCCTCACCATCCCATGTTAATACCTACTCTCCTCCTCCATCCAGCCCGGCCCCTTTTATGTCACTCACCCCACTCCCCTATCCACCCTGCCTTGCCCCTTCCTCTCTCCCTCACCCCACTTCACCATCCATCAAGCCCTGCCCCCTCCTCTCTCCCTCACCCTACTCCCCCATCCATCCAGCCCTGCCCCCTCTTTTCTCCCTCATCCTAAACCCCCATCCATCCAGCCCTGCTCCCTCCTCTCTCCCTCACCCCACTTCACCATCAATCCAGCCCCTCCTCTCTCCCTCACCCAACTTCACCATCCATCTAGCCCTGTCCCCTCCTCTCTCCCTCGCCACACTCCCCCATCCATCCAGCCCTGCCCCCTCTTCTCTCCCTCACCCCATTCCCCCATCCATCGAGCCCTGCCTCCTCCTCTCTCCCTCACCTCACTCCCCCATCAATCCAGCCCTGCACCCTCCTCTCTCCCTCACCCCACTCCCCCATCCACCCTGCCCTGCCCCCTCCTCTCTCCTTCACCCCCTTCCCCCATCCATCCAGCCCTGCTCCCTCCTCTCTCCCTCATCCCCCTCCCCCACCCATCCAGCCCTGCTCCCTCCTCTCTCCCTCACCCCCTTCCCCCATCGATTCTGCCCTGCCCCCTCCTCTTTTTCTCACCTCATTCCCCCATCCCTCCAGCCCTGCCCCCTCCTCTCTACCTCACCTGACTTCCCTATCCATCCAGTCCTGCCCCCTCCTCTCTCCCTCATCCCACTCCCCCCTCCATCCAGCCCTGCACCCTCCTCTCTCCCTCACTCCACTCCCCCATCCATTCAGCCCTGCCCCCTCTTTTCTTCCTCAACCCACTCCCGCATCCATCCAGCCATGTCCCTTCCTTTCACCCTCATCCCACTCTCCCATCCATCCAGCCCTGCCCCCTCCTCTCTCCCTCACCCCACTCCCCCATCCATCCAGCCCTGCCCCCTCTTTTCTCCTTCACCCCACTCCCCCATCCATCCAGTCCTGTCCCCTCTTTTCTCCCTCAAACCCACTCCCGCACCCATCCAGCCCTGCCCCTTCCTCTCACCCTCACCCCCCTCCTTCATCCATCCAGCCCTGCCCCATCCTCTCTCCCTCACCCGACTCCACCATCAATCCAGCCCTGCCCCCTCCTCTCTCTTTCACCCCACACCCCCATCCATCCAGCCCTGCCTCTTCCTTTCACCCTAACCCCAATCCCCCATCCATCCAGCCCTGACCCCTCCCCTCTCCCTCAACGCACTCCCTCATCCATCCAGCCCTGCCCCCTCCTCTCTCCCTCACCCCTCTCCCGCATCCATCAAGCCGTGCCCCCTCTTCTCTCCCTCACCCAACTTCCCCATCCATCCAGCCCTGACCCTCTCTCCCTCACCCTAGTACCCAATCCATCCAGCCCTGTCCCCTCCTCTCTCACTCACCCCACTCCCCCATCCATCCAGCCTTGCACTCTATTTTCTCCCTTACCCCACTCCTTCATCCATCCAGCCCTGTCCCCTCCTCTCTCCCTCATCCCACTCCCCCATCCATACAGCCCTGCCCCCTCCTGCCTCCCTCAACCTACTTCCCTCTCCATCTAGCCATGCCCCCTGTTTTCTCCCTTACCCCACTCCCGCATCCATCGAAACCTGCCCTTTCCTCTCACCCTCACCCGACTCCCCCATCCATCGAGCCCTTCCCCCTTCTCTCTCCCTCATCCCACTCCCCAATCCATCCAGCCCGGCCTCCTCCTCTCTCCCTCACCCCAGTCCCCCATCAATCCAGCCCTGCCCCATCCTCACCCCTCACCCCACTTCCCGATCCACCCTGCTCTGCACCCTCCTCTCTCCCTCACCCCACTCCCCCATCCATCCAGCCCTGCCTCCTCCTCTCTCCCTCACCCAATCCTCCCATCAATCCAGCCCTGCCCCCTCCTCTCTCCCTCACCCCACTCCCCCATCCATCCAGCCCTGCCTCCTCCTCTCTCCCTCACCCCATTCTCTTATCAATCCAGCCCTGCCCCCTCCTCTCTCCCTCACCCCACTCCCCCATCCATCCAGTCCTGCCTCCTCCTCTCTCCCTCACCCCATTCTCCAATCCATCCAGCCCTACCTCCTCCTCTCTCCCTCACCCCACTCCCCCATCCACCCTGCCCTGTACCTTCCTCTCTCTCTCTCTCTCTCTCTCTCTCTCTCTCTCTCTCTCTCTCTCTCTCTCTCTCTCTCTCTCTCTCAACCCACTCCCCTATCCATCCAGCCCTGCCTCCTCCTCTTTCTCTCAACCCACTCCCCTATCCATCTAGCCCTGCCTCCTACTATCTTCCTCACCCCACTCCCCCATCCATCCAGCCCTGCCCCCTCCTCTCTCCGTCACGCCCTTCCCCCATCCATCCTGCCCTGCCCCCTCCTCTTTCCCTCACCTCACTTCTCTATCCATCCAGCCCTATCCACTCCTCTCTCCCTCACCCCACTGACCCCTCCATCCAGCCCTGCACCCTCCTTTCTCCCTCACTCTACTCCCCTATCCATTCAGCCCTGTCCCCTCTTTTCTTCCTCAACCCACTCCCGCATCCATCCAGCCATGTCCCTTCCTTTCACCCTCATCCCATTCCCCCATCCATCTAGCCCTGCCCCCTCCTCTCTCCCTCAACCCACTCCACCATCAACCCTGCCCTGCCCCCTTCTCTCTTCCTTACGTCACTCCCCCATCCATCCAGGCCTGACCCCTCCCCTCTCCCTCAACACACTCTTCTATCCATCTAGCCCTGCTCCCTCCTTTATCCCTCACCCCACTCCCCCATCCATCCATCCCTGTTCCCTCCAATCTCCCTCACCCCACTCGCCTATCTATCCAGCCCTGCCCCCTCTTTTCTCCCTCATCCCGCTCCCGCATCCACCCAGTCCTACCCCTTCCTGTCACCCTCACCCGACTCCCCTATCCATCCAGCACTGCCCCCTACTCTCTCCCTCACCCTACTCCCCTATCCATCCAGTCCTGTCCCCTCCTATCTCCCTCACCCCACTCCCCCATCCATCCAGCCCTGCCCCATCCTCTCTCCCTCACCCGACCCCTCATCCATCCAGCCCTGCCCCCTCTTTTCTCCCTCACCCCACTCCCGCATCCATCCAGCCTTGCCCCTTCCTCTCACCCTCATCCCACTCCCACATCTATCCAGCCCTGTCCCCACCTCTCTCCCTCACCCCCATTAATCCGGCCCTGCCCCATCATCGCTCCCTCACCCTAAACCCCATCCATCCAGCCCTGCCCCCTCTTCTCTCCCTCACCCCAGTCCCCCATCAATCCAGCCCTGCCCCATTCTCACCCCTCACCTAACTCCCCGATCAACCCTGCTCTGCTCACTCCTCTCTCCCTTACCCCACTCCCCCACCCATCCAGCCCTGCCTCCTCCTCTCTCTCTCTTACCCCATTCTCCCATCAATCCAGCCCTGCCCCCTCCTCTCTCCCTTACCCCACTCCCCCATCCATCTAGCCCTGCCTCCTCCTCTCTCCCTCACCCCATTCTCCCATCAATCCAGCCTTGACCCCTCCTCTCTCCCTCACCCCACTCCCCCATCCACCCTGCCCTGTACCTTCCTCCCTCTCTCTCAACCCACTCCCCTATCCATCCAGCCCTGCCTCCTCCTCTTTCCCTCACCCCACTCCCCTATCCATCCAGCCTTGCCTCCTCCTCTCTTCCTCACCCCACTCCCCCATCCATCCAGTCCTGCCCCCTCCTCTCTCCGTCAGCACCTTTCCCCATCCATCCTGCCCTTTCTCCTCCTCTTTTCCTCACCCCACTCCCCGATCCATTCAGCCCTGCCCCCTCCTCTATCCCTCACCTCCCTTCCCTATCCATCCAGCCCTGCCCCCTCCTCTCTCCGTCACCCCCTTCCCCCATCCATCCTGCCCATTCCCCTCCTCTTTTCCTCACCTCACTTCCCTATCCATCCAGCCCTGCCCCCTCCTCTTTCCATCACCCCCTTCCCCCATCCATCCTGCCCTGCCCCTTCCTCTCTCCCTCTACCCACTCACCCCTCCATCCAGCCCTGCACCCTCCTTTTTCCCTCACTCCACTCACCCCATCCATTCAGCCCTGCCTCCTCTTTTCTACCTCAACCCACTCCCGCATCCATCCAGCCATGTCCCTTCCTTTCACCCTCATCCCACTCTCCCATCCATCTAGCCCTGCCCCTTCCTCTCTCCCTCAACCAACTCCCCCATCAACTCTGCCCTGCCCCCTCCTCTCTCCCTCACATCACTCCCCCATCCATCCAGCCCTGATCCCTCCCCTCTCCCTCAACACACTCCCCTATCCATCTAGCCCTGCTCCCTCCTTTATCTCTCACCCCACTCCCCCATCCATCCATCCCTGCTCACTCCTCTCTCCCTCACCCCATTCCCCTATCTATACAGCCCTGCCCCCTCTTTTCTCCCTCACTCCGCTCCCGCATCCATCCAGTCCTACCCCTTCCTGTCACCCTCACCCCACTTCCCTATCCATCCAGTACTGTCCCCTCCTATCTCCCTCACCCCACTCCCCCATCCATCCGGCCCTGCCCCATCCTCTCTCCCTCACCCGACCCCCCATCCATCCAGCCCTGCCCCTTCTTTTCTCCCTCACCCCACTCCCGCATCCATCCAGCCCTGCCCCTTCCTCTCACCCTCACCCCACACCCACATCTATCCAGCCCTGCCCCCACCTCTCTCCCTCACCCCATTCCCCCATTAATCCGGCCCTGCCCCATCATCGCTCCCTCACCCGAGCCCCCCATCCATCCAGCCCTGCCCCCTCCTCTATCCCTCACCCCAGTCCCCCATCAATCCAGACCTGCCCCATCCTCACCCCTCACCCCACTCCCCGATCCACCCTACTCTGCCCCCTCCTCTCTCACTCACCCCACTCCCCCATCCATCCAGCCCTGTCTCCTCCTCTCTCCCTCACCCCATTCTCCCATCAATCCAGCCCTGCCCCCTTCTCTCTCCCTCACCCTACTCCCTCATCCATCTTGCCCTGTACCTTCCTCTCTCTCTCAAACCCACTCCCCTATCCATCCAGCCCCTGCCTCCTCCTCTTTCCCTCACCCCACTCCTCTATCCATCCAGCCCTGCCTCCTCCCCCCTTCCTCACCCCATTCCCCCATCCATTCAGCCCTGCCGCCTTCTCTTTCCCTCACCTCACTTACCTATCCATCCAGCCCTGCCCCCTCCTTTCTCCCTCACCCCACTCCCCCATCCATCCAACCCTGCTTCCTCCTCTCTCCCTCACCCCACTCCCCCATCCATCCAGCCCTGCCCCGTCCTCTCTTCCTCACCCCACTTCCCCATCCATCCAGTCCTGCCCCCTCTTTTCTCCCTCATCCCACTCCCGCATCCATCCAGCCCTGCCCCTTCCTCTAACCCTCACCCCACTCCCTCATCCATCCAGCCCTGCCCACTCTTTTTTCCCTCACGCCACTCCCCCATCCATCCAGCCCTGCCCCCTCAACTTACCCTCACCCCACTCCCCCATCCATCCAGCAGTACCCCATCCTCTCTCCCTCAACCCACTCCCCAATGCATCCAGCACTGCCTCCTCCTCTCTCCCTCACCTAACTCGCGCATCCATCCAGTCCTGCCCCATATTTTCTCCCTCACCCCACTCCCTCATCCATCCAGTCCTGCCCCCTCCTCTCTTCCTCAACCCACTCCCCCATCCATCCAGCCCTGCCCCATCCTCACTCCCTCAGCCCACTCCCTCATCTATCCAGCCCTGCCCACTCCTCTCTCCCTCACCCCATTCCCCCATCCATCCAGCCTTGCCCCCACATCCCTCGCTCACCCGACTACCCCATCCATTCAGCCCTGCCCCCTCCTCTTTCCCTCACCCTACTCCTCTATCCATCCAGCCCTGCCCCCTCCTCTCTCCCTCACCCCACTTCCCCATCCAACCAGCTCTGCCCCCTCCTCTCTCCCTCACCCCATTCCCTCATCCATCCAGCCCTGCCTCCTCCTCTCTCCCTCACCCCAATTCATCCAGCCCTGCCTTCTCCTCGCTCTCTCACCCCACGCCCCCATCTATCCAGCCCTACCTCCTCCTCTCTCCCTCATCCCACTCCCCCATCCATCCAGCCTTGCTCCCTCCTATCTCCCTCACCCCACTCTCCCATCCATCCGGCCTTGCCCATTTCTGTCCACCTCTCCCTACTCCCCAATCCATCTTGCCTTCACCCCTCTCCCCCATCCATCCAGCCCTGCCACTTCCTCTCTCCCTCACCCCATTCCACCATCCTTCCAGCCCTGCCCCCTTCTCTCTCCCTCACCCCACTCCCTTATCCATCCAGCCCTGCCCCCTCCTCTCTCCCTCACCCAACTACCCCACCCATCCAGACCTGACCCCTCCTCTCTCCCTCATCCCATCTATCCCTGCCCTCTCCTCTCTGCCTCACCCGACTCCCCCATCCATCCAGCCCTGCCCCTTCCTCTCTCCCTCACCCCTCTCCCCCATCCATCCAGCCCTGCCCCCTTCTTTCTCCCTCACCCCACTCCCCCATAAATCCAACCCTGCCCCCTATTTTCTTCCTCACCCCGGTCCCGCATCCATCCAGTCCTACCCCTTCTTCTCACCCTCACCCCACTCCCCCATCCATCAAGGTCTGCCCCCTCCTCTCTCCCTCACCCCACTTTCCTATCCATCCACCCCTGCCCTCTCCTATCACCAACACCCCCTTCCCCAATCCATCCAGCCCTGTCCCCTCCTATCTCCCTCACCCAACTCCCCCATCCATCCGGCCCTGCCCCCTCCTCTCTCCCTCACCCCACTCCCCCATCTATCCAGCCCTGCCCCCTCTTTTCTCCCTCACTCACCCACACTCACACTCACTCACTCACACTCACACTCACTCACTCACACTCACACTCACTCACCCACACTCACACTCACTCACTCACACTCACACTCACTCACCCACACTCACACTCACATTCACTCACTCACACTCACACTCACTCACCCACACTCACTCACCCACACTCACACTCACTCACCCACACTCACACTCACACTCACTCACTCACACTCACACTCACTCACCCACACTCACACTCACACTCACACTCACACTCAATCACCCACACTCACACTCACACTCAATCACCCACACTCACACTCACACTCACTCACTCACACTCACTCACTCACCCACACTCACACTCACACTCACTCACCCACACTCACACTCACTCACCCACACTCACACTCACACTCACTCACTCACACTCACACTCACTCACCCACACTCTCACTCACTCACTCACACTCACACTCACTCACCCACACTCACACTCACTCACCCACACTCACACTCACACTCACTCACTCACACTCACACTCACTCACCCACACTCACACTCACTCACTCACACTCACACTCACTCACTCACACTCACACTCACTCACCTACACTCACACTCACACTCACTCACTCACACTCACACTCACTCACTCACACTCACACTCACACTCACTCACTCACACTCACACTCACTCACTCACACTCACACTCACTCACCCACACTCACACTCACACTCAATCACCCACACTCACACTCACTCACCCACACTCACACTCAATCACCCACACTCACACTCAATCACCCACACTCACACTCAATCACCCACACTCACACTCAATCACCCACACTCACACTCACTCACCCACACTCTCACTCAATCACCAACACTCACACTCACTCACCCACACTCACACTCACACTCAATCACCCACACTCACACTCACACTCACTCACACTCACACTCACTCACCCACACTCACACTCACACTCAATCACCCACACTCACACTCACACTCACTCACCCACACTCACACTCACACTCAATCACCCACACTCACACTCACTCACCCACACTCACACTCACACTCAATCACCCACACTCACACTCACTCACCCACACTCACACTCACACTCACTCACCCACACTCACACTCACTCATCCACACTCACACTCAATCACCCACACTCACACTCAATCACCCACACTCACACTCACTCACCCACACTCACACTCAATCACCCACACTCACACTCACACTCACTCACACTCACACTCACTCACCCACACTCACACTCACACTCAATCACCCACACTCACACTCACACTCACTCACCCACACTCACACTCACACTCAATCACCCACACTCACACTCACTCACCCACACTCACACTCACACTCAATCACCCACACTCACACTCACTCACCCACACTCACACTCACACTCACTCACCCACACTCACACTCACTCATCCACACTCACACTCAATCACCCACACTCACACTCAATCACCCACACTCACACTCACTCACCCACACTCACACTCAATCACCCACACTCACACTCACACTCACTCACCCACACTCACACTCAATCACCCACACTCACACTCACACTCAATCACCCACACTCACACTCACTCACCCACACTCACACTCACACTCACTCACCCACACTCACACTCACACTCAATCACCCACACTCACACTCACACTCAATCACCCACACTCACACTCACACTCAATCACCCACACTCACACTCACACTCAATCACCCACACTCACACTCACACTCAATCACCCACACTCACACTCACTCACCCACACTCACACTCACACTCACTCACCCACACTCACACTCACTCACCCACACTCACACTCAATCACCCACACTCACACTCAATCACCCACACTCACACTCACTCACCCACACTCACACTCAATCACCCACACTCACACTCACACTCACTCACACTCAATCACCCACACTCACACTCACACTCAATCACCCACACTCACACTCACTCACCCACACTCACACTCATACTCACTCACCCACACTCACACTCAATCACCCACACTCACACTCACACTCAATCACCCACACTCACACTCAATCACCCACACTCACACTCACACTCAATCACCCACACTCACACTCATACTCACTCACCTACACTCACACTCAATCACCCATACTCACACTCACACTCAATCACCCACACTCACACTCACTCACCCACACTCACACTCAATCACCCACACTCACACTCACACTCAATCACCCACACTCACACTCACACTCACTCACCCACACTCACACTCACTCACCCACACTCACACTCAATCACCCACACTCACACTCACACTCAATCACCCACACTCACACTCACACTCAATCACCCACACTCACACTCACTCACCCACACTCACACTCAATCACCCACACTCACACTCACACTCAATCACCCACACTCACACTCACACTCACTCACCCACACTCACACTCAATCACCCACACTCACACTCACACTCACTCACCCACACTCACACTCACACTCAATCACCCACACTCACACTCACACTCAATCACCCACACTCACACTCACACTCAATCACCCACACTCACACTCACACTCACTCACCCACACTCACACTCACACTCACTCACCCACACTCACACTCACTCACCCACACTCACACTCACACTCAATCACCCACACTCACACTCACACTCACTCACCCACACTCACACTCACACTCAATCACCCACACTCACACTCAATCACCCACACTCACACTCACACTCACTCACCCACACTCACACTCACACTCACACTCACTCACCCACACTCACACTCAATCACCCACACTCACACTCACACTCACTCACCCACACTCACACTCAATCACCCACACTCACACTCACACCCACTCACCCACACTCACACTCACACTCAATCACCCACACTCACACTGACTCACCTACACTCACACTCAATCACCTACACTCACACTCACTCACCCACACTCACACTCACACTCAATCACCCACACTCACACTCACTCACCCACACTCACACTCACACTCACTCACCCACACTCACACTCACACTCAATCACCCACACTCACACTCACTCACCCACACTCACACTCACACTCACTCACCCACACTCACACTCGCACTCAATCACCCACACTCACACTCACTCACCCACACTCACACTCACACTCATTCACCCACACTCACACTCACTCACCCACACTCACACTCACACTCAATCACCCACACTCACACTCACACTCAATCACCCACACTCACACTCACACTCACTCACCCACACTCACACTCAATCACCCACACTCACACTCACTCACCCACACTCACACTCAATCACCCACACTCACACTCACACTCAATCACCCACACTCAAACTCAGACTAACTCACGCACACTCACACTCAATCACCCACACTCACACTCACTCACTTACACTCACACTCAATCACTCACACTCACACTCTCTCACCCACACTCACACTCAATCACCCACACTCAAACTCACTCACCCACACTCACGCTCACACTCAATCACCCACACTCACACTCACACTCACTCACCCACACTCACACTCACACTCAATCACCCACACTCACACTCACACCCACTCACCCACACTCACACTCACTCACCCACACTCACACTCACACTCACTCACCCACACTCACACTCAATCACCCACACTCACACTCACACTCACTCACCCACACTCACACTCACTCACCCACACTCACACTCACTCACCCACACTCACACTCACACTCACACTCACTCATCCACACTCACACTCACACTCACTCACCCACACTCACACTCACTCACCCACACTCACACTCACTCACCCACACTCAGACTCACACTCACTCACTCACACTCACACTGACTCACCCACACTCACACTCACACTCACTCACCCACACTCACACTCACTCACCCACACTCACACTCACATTCCCTCACTCACACTCACACTCAATCACCCACACTCACACTCACACTCACTCACCCACACTCACACTCACTCACCCACACTCACACTCACACTCACTCACCCACACTCACACTCACACTCAATCATCCACACTCACAGTAACTCACCCACACTTACACTCACTCACTCACCCACACTTACACTCACTCACTCACCCACACTCACACTCAATCACCCACACTCACACTCACTCACCCACACTCACACTCAATCATCCACACTCACAGTAACTCACCCACACTTACACTCACTCACTCACCCACACTTACACTCATTCACTCATCCACACTCACACTCAATCACCCACACTCACACTCACTCACCCACACTCACTCAACTACACTCACATTCACTCACCCACACTCACACACATCACCCACACGCATTCACCCACACTCACACTCACTCACCCACACTCACTCAACCACACTCACATTCACTCACCCACACTCACACACATCACCCACACGCATTCACCCACACTCACACTCACTCAACCACACTCACATTCACTCACCCACACTCACACACATCACCCACACGCATTCACCCACACTCACACTCACTCACCCACACTCACTCAACCACACTCACATTCACTCACCCACACTCACACACATCACTCACACGCATTCACCCACACTCACACTCACTCACCCACACTCACTCAACCACACTCACACTCACTCACCCACACTCACACTCACTCAACCACACTCACACTCACTCACCCACACTCACTCAACCACACTCACACTCACTCACCCACACTCACACTCACTCAACCACACTCACACTCACTCACCCACACTCACACTCACTCAACCACACTCACACTCACTCACCCACACTCACACTCACTCACCCACACTCACTCAACCACACTCACACTCACTCACCCACACTCACACTCACTCACCCACACTCACTCAACCACACTCACACTCACTCACTCACACTCACACTCACTCAACCACACTCACACTCACTCACCCACACTCACTCAACCACACTCACACTCACTCACCCACACTCACACTCACTCAACCACACTCACACTCACTCACCCACACTCACACTCACTCACCCACACTCACTCAACCACACTCACACTCACTCACCCACACTCACACTCACTCAACCACACTCACACTCACTCACCCACACTCACACTCACTCAACCACACTCACACTCACTCACCCACACTCACACTCACTCACCCACACTCACTCAACCACACTCACACTCACTCACCCACACTCACACTCACTCAACCACACTCACACTCACTCACCCACACTCACACTCACTCAACCACACTCACACTCACTCACCCACACTCACACTCACTCAACCACACTCACACTCACTCACCCACACTAACAATCACTCACTCACTCATTAACCCTCATTCACACTCACTCACGCAAACTCACCCAAATTACACTCACACTCACTCACCCACACTCAAACACACTCAATCACTCACACTAACACTCACTCACCCACACTCACAATAACTCACCCACAGTCATATACACTCACTTACCCACACGCACACTCAATCACTCACACACACTCACTCACCCACACTTACTCATCCACACTCACACTTACTCACCCACACTAACATCACACACTCACTCGCACGCAAACTCACTCACTAACCCACATTCACACTCACTCACTCACCCAAACTCACCCAAATCCCACTCACACTCACTCACCCCCATTCACACTCAATCACTCACACACACACACACACACCCACACACACACACACTCCATCCTTACCCCCTTCCTTTTTCTCTCTCCTCACTCCCCTCTTAATCCCTAACCCTTCCTCCCTCCCCAATACTGCTTTCTCCTTAATCCTCCAAACTCCCACTTTCATCTCTACCCCTTCCATTCCCCTTCCCCTCTTCCCAATAATCCTTCCATCCATACCTCTTCTCATCTATCCTTATCCCTTCAACCCACCCCACTCCTCCTTCCTTCCCTACTCCTTATTACTCCTTACACATATTTCTATCCCTACCTTATCCTCCCAGCTAACTTCCCCTTCCATCCCTACTCCTTCCCTCTTCCAAACTCCCACATCTATCATTTCCTCACTTTCCCTCCACCTCCCCACTCCTCCCCCTCATAATTCCTCCTTCCATTTCTACCCCACTTTCCCTCCCCACTCCTCAGTCTATCTCTTCCCACCCCCCAATCTAACCCTTCCCATTTCCTCCATCTACCACCTCCCCATTTCCCCTTCACCTTCCCACTCTCCCTCCCATCCCTATCCCTTCTTACCTCCACACTCCCGCGCCAATTTCTACCTCTTCCCTCCTTCTAACTCCTCCTATTATACATACCCCCTCGCCTCTCCTCACTCTTCTTTCCATCCCTACCTCTTCTTCCCTCCCTACTCCCATTCCATCTTTACCCTTTTTTCTATCCCCACTTTCCTTCCATCCCTACCCTTTCCTATCTTCCCAATCCCCCTTCCATCACTACCCCTTCCTCCCTTTCTACTTGCGTTTCCATCCTTACCCTTTCCTTCATCCATTTACTCCCTTCCATCCCTAGCCCTTCTTCCCCTTTCTACTTCCTCTCTTATCACTATCCCATCTTCCCTCCCCACTCCCCATTCTACCCTCTCCTTTTCCTTCCTTCCCATG
>JAXIVD010008008.1:0-18559 GCA_036785275.1 Cancer borealis | reverse complement strand
CTCTGAATTGATATCAAACAATTCATAAGACAAAGAAAGATGTCTCATGTTTACTAAGTAATTATCTTTAATTCTGATGACTTCCAGCTTTTCTACTCTCACTGTTAATGACTCCAATTCACTGGACACTCCCATACATAATAAGAGTAGCATTGTGCAAAAGTCTGAAAATTGTTAAAAGTTCTACCATTAATAACACATTACCAACTCCCTCTCCTGGGTGACAACTGTCATAAGTTCTCAAAAGACGTCCTTATGATAAGTGATCCCCTTCAAACTAAAACAATAAAATATTATTAACAGCCTTAAATATCTCTTCACAGCTTTGTTGACTGTCAGTGAAACATAACGTAACAACATTTTATGTACAGCAAGTAGATGAGTGGCAACAGAAATGCACAACTGTAGGGAGGGAGGTGAGGTGAGGTACCCTTGGTGGAGATGGAGGTAGTGGTGGTAAGGGTGGAAGGATGTACCAATGTTGTTAGTTACTCATGTCATTAAGTATCCTTCATTGTTAGATCCATATAATGGCCACTTATCAAACATCATAAGCAAAACTATTCATAATTTTTCCACTTATAGCACACAGCAAATTATATGCACAGCTCTACTCTTGTTATCATTTTGGTATTTTCAATATATTCTCAAGCTGTTTCATACTTTTTTTGTTCTTGTTGTCACTGATACATTTCCTGTTATCTATGTTTACCTTTTGAAGAAAATAAACTACATCAGCAAACACTAGAAAAAATTACATTATAAGACCACAGGTTTTGTAGATATTATGCAGGTGTTAGAGGATCATACCCATCATAAGTAGTAGATGCACAAATCTGCTACTACACCACAGCTGCCCAGTGGCTGGCGGTTGAATATCATAACAAAACTCACTACATAAGGCTGTCACTAACCCTCACTGCAGCACCTACATAGGAAATCCATTATGAATTTTGTGATAGGATCACATACTTGAACTTAATTATTTTTATCAATCCCACTGTAAAAGCTTGGTTGGAGATAACTGTTTGAAAGCAGGAAAATAATTTCATTCATTCGACTCTTGGCCTTCCACTGACATCTGAGGTGTCATAACTTCCGAGTTACGGGTATAAGAAGTTCGTGACCGCTGTCTGCGCACTTTGGGTGGTCTTGCTAGACTGAGGGGGGCAAGTGGGGTGGGAGTGAAGGCATTGGGGTGTCTGGGTCGCGTCCCAGCCAGCAGCAGGGGCCCAGCCCGCAGCGGGCCTGGAGCCCCACCACTTGCCAGGCTCCCACCACTCATCCCACCTGTATTGGGAAGCCCGCTTGTCCCCCCAAATATCCGCATATCACCTTGAAGGGGAGACAGCTTTTAAAAAAAAAAATTTTCAGGATGTTTTTAAAAAATACAGGTGATATCTATTTCAGATTCTGCATATTGAAAATGTATTCAAGGGGACATAAGTAGCAAATAAAGGAATAACATTCATAAGAATAAATAAAAATATCACTAACTTTGCATGATGGAGTATGGTCTGGCCAGGAGTTGGGCAGCAGGGCCACCTGGGCCCCCTCCCACCCCTTGGGTCATAGCCATCAGCCTCTTGTCCTCTTTTCCCACCCCAACCTGTTCTGGCAGTGGTCCAGGCATCATGGTGTGCATGGCTGGCCCCATGTAGGGTTTGGCAAACACTGGTGGGTGAGGAGTCACTGTCCCTGGAGGTCCTGAGGGAGGCACAGGCCCACTTCCATACTGTAGCATAGACTGAGGGGGAGGGGTGCCTGCTGACCCTCCCATCATCTGTGACAGAGATAACAGTTACCATTGTACTCATCCTTTATACAGTGAAAGATATCTGAGTAGGGCATCAGGCAACAATGTTTGACACCATAATACAAGTTACTACCTACTAAAGTCATGCCATATGATCC
Source organism: Cancer borealis (assembly GCA_036785275.1). Lineage (NCBI taxonomy): Eukaryota > Metazoa > Arthropoda > Malacostraca > Decapoda > Cancridae > Cancer > Cancer borealis. Next base: position 16,645 of record JAXIVD010008008.1, on the reverse strand, counting down.
ACTACTATTGCTACTGACCACAAAACTACTTCCAGCAGCATCAGCATGCGGGAGGTGCTATCACCCACCTGGACAGAAGGCCTAAAGAAGGTGGTGAACAGCTGGGGGGGAGGGGCGTGGGATGTGGGAGTGGGGGGCTGCTGGGGGGGGACCATTGCCATATATTGCCCTCCCGTTGGCGCTACCCCAGCCCCCCCACCGCCGCCACTCACATACCCCAGGCTTAAACTCATGCCCTACAAAGAACCAGAGATCACCACATCACCATGGGTTTAATGGCAAGCTGGTAGCCTGTCTTTCTCCTGGAATCATTCTGAACTCTCCTCTGTGCTGCAGCATATGTTACACCTAAGATAATATCTCATATTTACAAGAATACTAATGGCTAGTATGCCATACAACTATTTTTGCTAAATATTTGATTTTGTTTGCTTCATCTAATGTGCCACATTGCATGTGCAGAAAACTTATTTGTACAAAAAGCATTTGTTGAAGGTTTCCATGCAAGTAATCAGAAGCTCCCTGATTCTATTCCACATTGCTTACATAATAATTATATGTAAATTTTAATTTAAAAAATCTGCAGGTGAATATCATAGTATACAATACAGATAAGCTTTTGTTAAAATCTTTTTTTGTTATAACATATAAACAGTGTTGCAACACCAGGAGTCTGACACATTTTTTTGTTCAGCAAGTCCATATATTTTTTTCAAAGCAACTATAAGGTCACTTATTATACATTAAAAAGAGAGAGAGAGAGAGAGAGAGAGAGAGAGAGAGAGAGAGAGAGAGAGAGAGAGAGAGAGAGAGAGAGAGAGAGAGAGAGAGAGAGAGAGAGAGAGAGAGAGAGAGAGATGACAGACAATTGAAGTGATGATGGTGTACAATGTCACCCGGCTATTAATACTCTCGCTATGTGGGTACTCTACTTACAGTTTTCAATAAATCTGCTAAATATATAGAAATTCAAAACAATTTAAGACATTACAGAAGTATTCTATAACCTGCAACTGTCACTTCACATATCATTTCTACAGTTTATTTACACCCCCAGACAAAAAATCAACAGTCAATTATTTGTTTTTGCATTTTTAAGGTTATGCACATATAGAAAAGATATTGCAGTTAAATAAGTATTTATGATAATCAATTCTTATTTTGTTGCCCTGAAGAAACCTACAGCTTATAAAAAAAAAAAAATTGGCAACAAGCATCAGACTGTCTCCGAAGTGTGATTGCCTCGGGTGAATGTAGTGCAGGCAGTGTACATGTAGTGATCTGTGTGGCAAAGCACCAACACCCAAGCTATGAAGAGATAGGTGTTTTGTTTGTTAGGTTTGTTTAGGTTGACTGTGTCCAGCAGTATCAATTGTAAAACATAAACTGAAACTAAATATTAGATATATAAGTAAATGTGAACTTAAACTAATAAAATATTAAACACAGTAACTGAACGCATATGATGAGGTTGATAGAGAACCTCTCTGGAACGTTCTTAAAATTTGTGTTGTGGGAGAGCAGTTATTGAAAGGAATTAAATCATTATATAAGGAGGCAAGTGTATGAGTGAGGGTGGAGGGAGAGCTCAGTGAAAGTTGATATAGGAGTGGGAGTGAGATAAGGATGTGTGATGTCATCATGGTTGTTTAAATCTTTCATGGATGGTTGTATGAGGGAAATGAAAGTAAAAATTATAGTTGCAAGATTGGATAGGGTGGTGGTAGCATGTCTGTTTATGGATGACACTGTGTTGCTTGCAGAGAGGAAAAGGGAACTTCAGAGTGGTGGATAAATTTCTATAATTATATTTATCTAGTTGTAGTCTAGTACAAGGCCTGAGCTACACTCATGTGGTTCTATCTCCATATCTATATTTGTTCAGTCTTTCTTTTAGTTCTTGCACATTCTTTACTTTTATCACTACTTCTTTCAACCCATTCCAAGTATCTATACTTCTCTGGGAAAATTGTACATTTTTGTCATTCAGGCAAATACCTTTATGTAATTTTTTCTTGTGTTCTCTCAAGTGTGTGTGTGTGTGTGTGTGTGTGTGTGTGTGTGTGTGTGTGTGTGTGTGTGTGTGTGTGTGTGTGTGTGTGTGTGTGTGTGTGTGTGAGAAGAAAGCTCAAAGTAAATGCTGGAAAAAGGAAGGTGATAATTTTTGAGAGTTCAAAAGTAGATTGTGTGACTCTAGTATATCTTTTAGGATGAGTATGCCAGTGCAGCAGTAAGAAAGTGTGAGGTAATTTTAGTAAGAGAGAGAATGGAGGAAATAAAAGTTTAAATATTTTGGAATAGCATCAGGCAAGCATAGAGAGATAGGAGAAATAACAGAGAGGGTTGTGAAAGATACACGTGTCAAATGATCACTTACAAGGGTTATAAGAGGGAGAAATGTGTCCCTGGAAGTAGAGAGAAGTTTAAGGAATAGTATTCTCCTGCCAACATTGACTGATCACATAATTGGACGTGGACTAGGGTGCAGCAGTCAAGAGAGTGTTGTAGAAATGAGTTACCAGAGAGAGGCATGTGGCATGACAAGATGGGAGGATGAGAGCAATAAAAGTATGTATGAAAAATGCGAAATGGGAGCTCGTGCAAATAGAGCGCAGTGTGGTTTGATTAAATTGAGAAAATAACGAGTGAATAGTTTATGAAAAAAGTGTAAGTTAAAATTGAATGTACTAGTAGGGGAGGAAGGTTACTTGGATGATTGAAGTACTAAGATAAAGAAGTATAATGTGTGATAGGGGTGGGGGGGAGGGGGCTTAAACAAACAAGAAGGGAGTGTTTGGGTAAGGAGTGGTGGACGCTCTTCTTTGTGGCCACCCTCTTGGGAGAAGTTCCTGGTTGGAGCAAGGTGTCAAACACTTTAGATGGATAGATCAATAGATAATAACTGAAACAAGAAGGTACTATGTATATATTCAATATAGAAAAAAACATTTGAAGCTAAAATTCACAACTCATAAAATACTTGCAAAAGAACAAGAAATTACAAACTACATTAAATTAATGTAAATGTAACTATTTTCATGATGCTGCTTCTTGATTCTCGAACAAGAAATTGGTGATGACAGAAGAGACAGCACTTATTTCTACCTCTACACTTCTTTCCTGATCACTCTCTCACTTCCTCTGCTTCTTGTCCAGACGTATTGCCTAGTCTCTCCAGTTACCACAATATTGCCTTACACCAAGATGGATGTGCCAGTCTTGAAAACCCTCCTTGCTGCCCAAGACAAGGCTTTTCGTAGAGCATTGGGAGTGTTTACGAAGCAAGTTAATAAGAAAATACAGGCATTACAATCGTCTGTATCAGAAGTTACAAAGAGTTTGGAATTCACACAAAAAGAAGTTGACGATCTGAATCGGAAGGTGAAGCAGCATGAAACGGAGGATATTCAGAACAAGGAAGTAATCAAGAAATTGAATGAAGATTTCAAGACAAGTGGACAGATAATACAAGACTTAAAAGACAGGTGTAACTATCAGGAGGATTACAATCGTTGCAATAACCTACAAATCATTGGCCTAGAGAAAAGACCTGATGGTGAAATCTGGGAACAAACAGCCGTTCGAGTCTCCAAACTGTTAGAGGACAAACTTGAACTCCCTAACATCGAACTGGAACGAGCTCATAGTGGGTCAGTGGTTCGAACATCGATTCCGACCCATTATTGCTCGTTTTTCAAGATTCTGTGACCGTGAAGTAGTTATGAGGAATGTCTTCAAGCTGCGAGGAACCAGAATTTTCATTAATAAAGACCTATGTCCTGCCTCACAAAGCATAAAGAAGTCACAAATGCCTTTGCTGAAACAAGTTAGAAGCAAAGGTAAAGTGGCTTTTTTCCGACACACCAAACTAGTCATCAAAGAAAAGTCAAGTGCGCCTGCTCGTGAAGCACCAGTCGGAATGGTTCATGGCCAGCCCTGCCCTTACTGACACACCTGTTCGTGGTGTTGATGGTGGCGGTGACGGCACCTCCGCGCGTGACAGTGTCACTGGCGGGGTTGCTCGTGCTGGTCCTGCGGGATTATCTGCTGGTGGGAACCATGCACTCAGGATTGGTCCTGCTGCCGCTGCTGCAGTGAGTACTCCTGTTAGTGCGAGTACTGGTGGACCCCGTGCTGATGCAGCGGCCCTGTCTGTGCCTGCCAGTGGGGTTGGGGTCCTTGCCTTGGGGCAACGGTCTGCCAGAACATCTTCACGTGCACCCAAGAAACAGTAACTGGTTGGTGAAGCAACTATGTGACACAGTGTATCTAATATAATTTTACTATCAATGTCTGATTACTAATGTATTCTTCCATTTAGTAACTTAAATGATTCAGACTTCATTAAGGTTTTGAAAGAAAATGTTTTTAACCAGTTTCCATTAAGTATAATTGATAATTTAAAGTTCAATCGGTATAATTTTAGTGACGGTGAATCTTTGAATGATCATGTTTTGAGAGAGCCTATATGTAACTATCGTTTTTGTGATACTATAATGCAAAGTATATTTAGTCCTAGTCTTAAATTGTTAGCTTATAATATTTCTAGCCTACCTCTTCATTTTGAAACTTCTTGACCAGTGCTTAGGCCAAATTGGTATTGTTTTTGACGTAGTAGATCTATGCGAGACTCGACTAAATGATTCAATCTGCTTACTTTGTAATATAAATAACTACTCTTCTCATTTTCAAAACAGGAACACTCGTGGTGGTGACGTGGCTATTTTCTTACACAAACGATTTCAAAGCTTATCACTACGCAATATTTGTCTTCAATTGCCTCACATAGAATCTCTCTTTGAGAAAGTTACTCAATCTTTCAGGTTTATTGTCGGGATTATTTACAGACCCCCAAATGCTAAGTTGATGAGTTCCTTCTATCTATCAAATATATTGTTGAATTGTTAGTAGGTGAAAATCTTCCATGTTACATAATGGGAGACTTTAATGTAAATTTACTTAGTAATGAAAATAAGGTGCATGACTTCATTAACTTGCTGTATTCATATTATTTTTTCCCAACGATAAATAAGCCCACTAGAGTAACCAGTACTTCAGCTTCTTTAATTGATAATATATGGACAAGCAACCTACATAATCACCAAGTAAGTGGCATCCACTATACTATTAGTGATCATTTTCCAATCTTCAGTATTTTTTCAGTTGAAAATAATGCTATCATACAGTCTTCCACAATTGCTATGACCAAAAGAATCTACAATAATCTATCAATAGAATCATTTAAAAAGGATTTGTTGAATTACAAGTGGACCTCAGACATAGATGAGACTCATAATGTAAATGAACGTTTTGATATCTATATGAAAAGTTTTCAGAAATTGTATGATATACTACTGCATTTAGTCAGGTTAGTTGATCAAATTAGATTTGGGGAAGGGGATGGGTCTATTAAGGTGTGCCACAGGTTGACCCGCCTTATGGTCGAGTTGTACTGCGAGACTGCCCTTTGTGCTATGTTGTATGGTAAGAATTAGTTGCTTCTCCTATGGAGGCCTATAGGCAAATATGTAAGTGAGTGAATGTGAATGTATGTATGTTGACACCTTGGATACCCTCCTCTGAAGGATATCAGCCTGGTATATAGATAGATATTGTAACACTCATGTAGTAACTCTATAATAACAGCACCATAACGAAATCTAAAATGAAGAGCTAAACTGGGATGTACTGGTTCCCACTTAAAGTTCCACTTACATGCAGTCTGTCAACTGCTCCTACCAATATTGTGGCAATATGTATATGCTGTCGACCCTTGCCTAATGCAACAGCTACATTCCTGAGACCATTATGCACAATAAATTTAATGTTTAACAAATTAAAAATCTAATGGGAAAAAAGGGGTTAGGTTCCCAGATCCCCCTGACCTCATTATAAATAGAATAACAGAACATTTTTTTTAAATTGGAAACTTAATTCAAACAATCGAATTTTTTGTCTAGAATCATATGCTGTATTTTCAATAGTAATTGAGTTAGAGAATGGTGAGAATGGTTAATGCAGTCGGAATACATATTATGCTAAATTCAGACAGTGCACGAAAGCCTTGCCCCATTTTATTTTGGACTGCACAGACAAGACCTCATCTTCTCTCATGACAGTATCACCATTGTCACACCTTTACCACAACGAACTGTCATCTCCCACAGAAGGGAAAAGAACTAGAGAGACCTCTTGTTCCATTATTTATGCTTTTCATCATTATTTATGTCAACATCACCTCATACAATTAATCATTCTACGCTTTCATTTGAATAGTACACTATCATGGGTTCTAACACCATGTGGTCCTTCCCTACATAGCCTTCCCTGATAGTTTAGCCACATGATCACAATCTAAAAACATTTACGTAGAACACTAGCTGGTTCCTCACCACTCCAGATAAACATCACCTTAATACATGATGAACACCATCACTGAGTCGGTTTTCTATGCATATTCAAAGAGGTTGAGGGTGAAACTTACTATGTAGTGGCACAACAGTCAAGACCAACCAACATCCACTTAGGCTTTGGTGATCATTATGAGTCAAATGGTGATGTGTATCTTGAGTGTCCTGTCAGAGATTTGATTCCCAGCTACTACTCCTCATGGCAACCCTCTAGATCAATTTCTCAAGGTTTCAAAATAGGAGACATTACAGTAGTGGGATCCTCTGTAAAGAATATGAAGCTTTGAAAATATATGTGGCTTCACTAGCGATCGACAAAGGTCTCTTTGGAGAGAAGTTTGGCTTGTATGCTATCCAAAAAATAAAAGAGCTCCAAAAAGGGAGACTTAAGAGAATAGAACTTCAAGAAAGGGAAACTTAAGAAGATGAATGTAATATCAGGGAACACTAGAAATTGATTGAAAAGGTAACCATGAGAGGGAATGGCCAGGGATTAAACTCCTGACAAGACATTCAAGGTACATAATATTTTATCAATCAAGCCATCATAGACCAAGTAGATGTTGGTTGTCCTCGACTGTTACACCACTACATGGCTCCTTTGTCTCTTAATTATGATTTTCTATTATTTGGTAGTTCTTACCCTTGAATGACAAGGGTAGAGCACCAGCGAAAACTTATTTTTTCTTCTTGAAAGTTCATATTTTCACTGAACATCTTCACTATTGTCAACTACTATAATCCATTATGTTTTGAAACATTAACAAATTGATCTAAAGAGTGGCAATAAGGAGCAGTCGGGAATCCAACCCCTGACACAATGCTAGGTACACAACACTTTACCATCCAAGTCATAATGATCACCATGGTCCAAGTGGATTTTAGTTGCTCTTGACTGTCCTACCACTACACTTACAATCATACATATTCCCTCACCTAGGAAAATCTTGAAAGTGTTATGCAACTGTAGCAAAATGTAACAAAATATATATGCATATTCATATGACATCAAAAGATAAAATTAAGCCAGTAACCATTTCAAGCACCAGACATGCTACAAGCTGCTTATCACCTTTACAGAAGTGCAACAAGATAAGGCTGCCCAAAACTACTGAGAGCAGGGACTGCTGCATTATGTGTGTGTGTGCATGCACATATACACATATGTGCATGCATGCGTGCATACACACACACACACACACACACACACACACACACACACACACACACACACACACACTCACATATATGCACACACATATGTACACACACACACACACACACACACACACTCACATATATGCACACACATATGTACACACACACACACACACACACACACACACCATACATCTACTGTTACAAAATAACTAAATATATACTCTATTTCAGAGCTAAGCAAATAAAGATGCAGCACCTTTTCCACATTCATAAGCACATAGCTCTGTCCATAAGGCATTGCTCACAGGAAATGTAAAAGTGACATGAGTAATGAAAATAGCTTAGACATAATGATGTTGGTGGAATAGGTAATTCCTCACATACCATGTTAGTCACTTAATTCTATTTCCTTTACATAATTTGAAATAAGACAATGCAAAACAGTCATTACAATATAACAAATCCAACTTAATATTTTTCAAGGATATGTGAAAATTTCTAACTACAATGAAATGACGTAAAAACAAATATTGCAGTATAAAATATGCAAAAACACAAGTTTTTGCTGAAGTAAAAAAGCTGCATTACATGATAATGTATTTCAAGCTAGACCAAAGAATGAACAGCAATACATTGGCTAAAATTATCTGCAGTAAACCCTCCAGTTTGGTAACTTGATGGAATCAAAGTTGACATCAGAATTCAAAATATTCTGCCCTCCAGTTTTGGAAACCAAATCATTATCACTGGTTATAAATTTTCTATTGTGACAAATCATGATTATTGTCTGCCTAAGCCACCAGCTATCTATTGTAATATTTATCATTATCAAATGTTATGCTTTTATTATCATAGTTGGGTGGTTTATAGAATCTCCAACAAAGTACAAATTACTACATATACTAGTTTCTAGGTTTAGCCTTCCATCTGACAACTGAATGGCTTGCGCCATTTTGTCAAACCATCTGTCCGAAGGCTTTAAAGGACTGACACTACCAGAATAACCTCTTGGTCTAGCCTTCATCAGGCAACTGAATGGTTCGCGCCATTTTGCCTTAACAAGTTCACCAGCCTGACAGCCCTGGTATTTACCTAATACAACGCTACAGAATTTTTGACAGCTTGCCTCATCAATAAAGAAAGATCACAGCCTGGGCCATAAAAACCCATCAAAATTTGAGTTTTTTGCTAGCCATGAAAAGTTAAGATTGTGTAGAGGTTTGTTTACTTTGTCCAAGGAAAACTCGCCAAAATTGAAAATTTGTGGAATTTAAATCCTACTGACGTTCATTTCATCACTAATCATCTACATACAGGTCAAAATTGGAAAAATTCATCCACCTTCCAATTAATTTGTATGGAAGGGCATATTCATCCCAGTGATAAGTTAAGTTTTCCTGACCAAGTTAACATCTTGTTGTACACAACAAAATCACTACTAAGTTCCACATCTTGTACAAGCCCCAGGTTAATATCCAAGATTATTCAAGATCCTTATGCCTTAATTTTTTTTTTTTCTATATCATTAACCGTTGGCACCAGTAGACTTATGGAGACACAGATGGACTTGCCTTGCCTGTGATTTGACGTAGGTTTTCAGACTTTTTATAGCAACGCCTCAAATGTTTACATTCTCTCTTGAATATGTTGAGAACGTGCGAGGCTAATTGCTACTACAGCTTCAGATGCATATAACATTGTAAGTCCTGTCTGAGGACAGTATGGCAGCAATATGGGTAGTCTTTGGCCACTCGGCAGTGATATCAAAGAATAAAAAGTGGTCAGCGAATAATGGGGATTCGAACCCGGGACCCTAGGCTCACATACCTGAGCACTAGACCACTGTACCATCGCCTCTTCTATGTTGCAATTTATAGGCTCATGTGCCCTACAGCATCTCACCAGACAATGAATGGACAACTATTTAGTGCAGTGATTCCAAAACTGGGGGTAATTTACCCCCTGGGGGTAATATAACAGTTTTTAGGGGTAATGGAGGGGTGACAAAAAAGAATATATCTAGTGTGTTAATATAGCCATATACATCAATATTGACAACATTTTGTGAAAGGGGTAGCACGCCTAATGTGGCATGTTATATTGGGTAAAAAGATGAAAAAGTTTGGGAACCACTGATTTAGTGTGTTCAATAATCATGCATAATCTCTATCATTAATCTTAGCAGCACTTCATCTGTGATATAATTAGCAAGTCTTCTATGTTTCCTGATATCAATAGATGAGTTCTGATTTTGGTTTTGTTTGTTTGATAGCAAAAATTGGTTAGTATTCTATTATACATCTGAGCATATTAATAATTAAAATTATGGAAAAAACTTAAGAAATTTCCAACTTGATGGTAAGAAAGAAAATTCAGAGAAAAAATGTAGCAATAAGTGTTTTTTTACATAACAAAGAATGAAACTAATGAAAGCAAGATAAAAGAGCAAGTAGATGTGATGGGAGATTAGAATACCTTAGAGAACAAAAAAGTGTCAGTCACCTATCACTCATTGGTTTGAATGATCAACATGCTCTTCCTTATGCATTCCAATTACATGCTTGAGTGACCTCTCCTTTTTTGTATGGTTTTGTGTGTCGTTGTGCTCTCATGCTTAAGAATGGCATCAAACAAACTGCAGGGAAATGGAAGGGTGGTAATTGTGGTTAAATGAATGTCTGAGTGCCATGGAACTTTGAATAATGAGAGGGAGAAAAAAATACATAAAAAGGGAAAAATGTCTACCTCAGTAATTGGAATTAAAAAAAAAAATTGCTCAGTAGAGGATGAGAAAAGATCGTGAATGTGTATAAGTAATTAATGAAAACAATGAGATTATTGAAGAGATGCTGAAAGGTAAAGGAGACCTGAGATCCAGCTCTTGATACCATCTTAGTGTGCACTACTCACATCAGTACTAATATTAACCTTGTCTATGTCCTCATTCTCTTTCAATAATGTTGAGTGTGAATAAAATACACAAAAATTTGAATCAGGATTATTTTTCAGAGATCGCTAAGACTTTTCCATGTGGGTGAGGCAAATCTGGGGGTTTACCATTTTTTTTTCCAGCATTAATAAGTCACCAAACTGGAGATTTCATTGCAGAAGGGAACTAAGAATCAGTCACTAAGCCATAATGAAGTGATTTGAATATAATGGTGGTGTGCAGTATTTACAGCTCACCTTGCTAAACAGGGTGAGCATAGAGGGACACCATTGACTGACCTGAGTGCTAGGAGTCTGGGGGGGAGTTGGTGCTCTGTAGGAAACAGCTGTAGCATGGCCAGTTGGAGCAGGGCCGGGGGGGGAGCTGTACATGCCTCCAGACATACCCTGCATGCCACCCACTGCCTGGTAAACTCCCCCACCAGGCAAGCCACTCGCTGTATAGTAACCTAAACTGCTCCCCATCCTGTAGGATAATGGAGACTTAAGACACCCTCGTAATATATAATGGAGGTGAAATAGTTATCTGAAAAGTTGTGTTTAATTAGTATGTGAATAGATAATGATTTTGAAGTTCTGAAGAAGAAGAAGAAGAAGAAAAAAAAAAAAAATAAATAAATAAAATAAAAAATAAATAAATAAAAAAAGGTGCTCCATTTGAGATATATTACAATTCCGATTTAACAGACTAATTAAGCCAAGTAGTTCCATTATATTGAACTTTTCCCTATATTAAGCATTCACTCATTCCTGCGTGTGTTGCACTTTAGGAATGGTTTCACAAGAGTTGACTACACAAATAGGCTTACATCAAGAAATCCACAGAAGCATGAAGGAGTTGGTGAAACGAAGGACTCCCATCCCCAAGCAGCAGCAGACATTATCGCACCCACTCAAAATATTACCAAATGAGCCGTTGGACACAGGATATAAAACAGTTGGCATTGTATGGTTAAGGGAGTCTGCAGTGATATGTGTTTAGCAGTAGTCCATTGAACACATAATCTGTGTAACTTATAATATTCAGAGAAGTGTATAATAGTACTGAAAAAAAAAAGAAAAAAAAAATTAAATAAATTTAAAAAAAATAAATAAATAAAACAGGCTGGTGAAAATGTGGCGTTAATCATGATTTTTATCTTGTTATGGGTGACATATAACAAAAGTTAGACCTTGCAAATTGTGCAAGTAAATTGTTTCAGTAAAAATCACATATATATCTCCATTGTATGACATACTTTTCACATTCCAGTATCATATGCTCTAATATTTCAATTATCAGTAGAGCTAAAACTAGACAGGTGCAACCAAACTAGGCAAGTCCACTGTACAAAATCAAACTATAAGTGTTTTCCTGCCAAGATGCCCTAAGCCAGCGTGGCGTGATACCCCGCCCAATATGACCACTAAATTCATTCATGGCCTCCCTAGTCTGCAGCAACTATGGAGCAAATGGCTACAATGGCAGTCAGACCTGCTTCAGAGTAGGTTACATTTTCTAAGTGATGCCTCGTTTCTTGTTAAGAGACTCATGCTGCTCCTCAATGCTTTACATTGCGGTAAAAAGATATGTATGTGAGCGTATTTACTCCTGTCAGAATGTATCATCTGCTAGTGTTGATGTATCACCTGCTTTGTCAAAGCATAAAAGAAGACTTCAAAGGGTGTTTTCACTTCCTCAAGCGATACGGGTTAAGTTTACGAACAAGAACTCAAATATCTTCAAAAATGTCAGAGGAATATGACCAAAAAATAATAGCTTTCCATCAATTTTTTTTCTTAGAAATTTCTTTCCAAAATCAAGGTGCATCTTCCAAGAAGCAGCATCTTATAAGCCATAAAATACGGTCCTTGTATTATTTTGATGTTTGGATTGTGAATGATACTTTTGAAAAGTCAATTAAATGTGACATGTACACTTAATTAACTAACTTTATAATATCAGCTTCAGAAGGTTGCTAGAGGTAAGTAGATTAGATTCTGAAATATCTTTTATTCTTTACTTTTAGAATTATTATCAATATAATATATTTTTGTTTGTCCTTTTTTTTCTTATATATATATCAGAAACCGTTGATGCCAGTAGGCTTTCTGGACGCAAAGTTGGACTTGCCTCTTGCCTGTTATTTGGCGTAGGTTTTTAGATTTTTATCGTGAATGTTTACGTTCTCTCTTGAATATGTTGAGAACGAGAGAGGCTATTGCTGCTACAGCCTCAGATGCATATATACATTGTAAGTTCCGTCTGAGGACAGTATGGCAGCAATTTGGGTAGTCTTTGGCCACTCGGCGGTGATACCAAAGAATTAAAAGTGGCCAGCGGATATCGGGGGATCAAACCCGAGACCCTAGATTCGCATACCTGAACGCTGACCATTCATATATAATTCATGTAGTAAATGTAGTAAATAAGCTGACTGCATGGCTTTTAAACTGCATTTATGATATGGATAAAAAATAAAACAAAACCTTCTCATCGATAAGCCATTTTGTAATACTATGCTACATATATGTAAGCACACAGTACAGTATTGTATATAAACAAGCATCATAATAAATAAAAACATTGTAGTTCAACTGGAACTCACTGTGGAAAGGTAGTAGAGGTAGTGGAGGGTGTAAGTGTGTATTGGTGGAGACTGGTAGGTACTGGCTGGCCTGGAGGGAGGGGACCACTAAGGCCAGATCCTGTTGGTGCTGAAGGCAGCTGGTAGTAATATGTGGTGCCCCCAGCCTCTTGCCCACTGCCTGTCCCACTCACACTCCCAGCAGCAGGGTAGGTTACCACAGTATAGCTCCCTGGAAGGTAGCCACCACCTGACACACAATAAAGGAAACAACTCTAATTTGGGTTCCTTAATAACTCTTTAGAGCCACTGTCTGACAGTATCTTAGTGTAAATAACTACAAAAAGCTGCTTACACTTCCATAAGATCAGGGCAGACTGGAGAAAACATGAATTATAGCTAGCTCAAAGAAGGTAATGCTAGTTACTTAAACTTAATACATGTGCTGGCACAAAAAACTCACCTGGAGGGAGAGCGGGGTTATGTTCCATTGAAGAGTGATGAGCTGTGGGGGGTCCTGGGCCTGCTGGCACACCCCCAGTCATAGGAGGTACAGCTGGCACACCAGGTATCCCTTGTACTTGCTGCATTCCTGTTGGCTGTACCCCTGTTGGGCCCTGCACCCCTGCTGGGGCTTGTACTGGAGCCATCTGATACTGAGGATACACATACTTGAGGGAACCATTTAGGTTGCCCACACTCCCTGCTGGCATGTAGTACACTGGCTGAAAAATAAAATATGGATATTAGACTATCTATCTTATACATCTATATTTCTAATGTCTTGTTCCTTCTAAGGGAATGTTCATAGCAGAAAATAACAGCCTAAATATACAATCCTTGCTTTCCAGTTCTATCATTCCTTGTTCACTGGTTTCCATTACAAATCTGTCTCCTCTACATTCCTACCTACCTAATATATATATATATATATATATATATATATATATATATATATATATATATATATATATATATATATATATATATACTATATATATATATATATATATATATATATATATATATATATATATATATATATATATATATATATATATATATATATATACTATATATATATATATATATATATATACTATATATATATATATATATATATATATATATATATATATATATATATATAGTATATATATATATATATATATATATATATATATATATATATATATATATATACTATATATATACTATATATAATATATATATATATATATATATATATATATATATATATATATATACTATATATATATATATATATATATATATATATATATATATATATATATATATATATATATATATATATATATATATATATATATATATATATATATATATATATATATATATATATATATATATATATATATATATATATATATATATATATATATATATATATATATATATATATATATATATATATATATATATATATATATATATATATATATATACACAGGTTGAACCTCCCAAATCCTGAATTCCGTCATCCAGCAACTCCTGTAATCCGGCAAAATTTAAATGTGCCGGAATCATTTTAATTTGCCCGTATGATCTTAATTTGTGGGACGGTCGCTTGGACGCGGCGGCGCTGTGCTCTGTCATTCTGGGTTAGTGCAGTGGTGAAATTCATTGTGTTAACTGCGAAGCACCCCTCAGATGTTAACATTTACTATATTTCTGTAATATTTGCCCCAGGAAGTGATAGTGTTGTAGATGAAGCTAAGAAAAAGCGCAAACATATGACAATATCATTACAACAGAAGGTAGACCTGTTGAGGAAGCTGGATAAAGGTGTCTCAGTGCGGACCCTATGCCAACAGTACAACATTGGGTCATCAACTGTTTATGATATTAAGAAGCAGAAAAATACATTAAGTTTTACAGTGAGTCTGACAGTAAGAAGAGCATGGAGGTTCGTCAAACACTTAAAGAGGGGAAAAGCAGTGATTTAAACAGTGCTCTCATACAGTGGTTTAAGCTTAGGCGAAGTGTTTTAAGGACCACCTGTGGTCCGAAATTTTCCGTGGTCCGGCAAGCCTCAGGTCCGGAAGTTGCCGGATTTGGGAGGTTCAACCTGTGTATATATATATATATATATATATATATATATATATATATATATATATATATATATATATATATATATATATATATATATATATGTTTTAAGAGAACAAAAGAACACTCAATCATATTATAAATTGGCCCAGCCGTTTATTGTCAACATTCCTTTAAGACGTATCCTGATATCACATCTGGTTTTATTGCTTTTCTTTCATCCCTTTCCTTTATCTAATTTCTATATATCCTAATTTTTGGTATCTCATTTTTTTTTTTTTAAAGTCAGATTCTGTTGTATATATTTTCTGAAAATTCTTATTTAGTACTTTACTCATCTCTTTCGGATCCTCATATACTTCCTTATTTTCCTGTAATCTAGTTACATTTTCTTTGTTTCCTTTTCCTATTAATGCATTAATAAAACAGCTTTGACTCTTCCTTGCATTTGTCAACTATATCTTTTTCATATTTCTTCTCTTCTTAACCTTACACATGTATTCCTTTCTAGTATATATTCTTTTTCCTTTTCTAAATCAGTTTTCTTTTCATTTTCTTCCATGCTTCATCTCTCCTCTTTTTGACTCTTCTAGACTTTCCATTAAACCACACTACCTAATCTAGTCACTGGACTTTGCCAGCACTTTTGGGTGCTGCAGATTTTCATAAAAGGGTACCTTGGGCAGTTAGTCAGTGTATAAAAAAAATATATACAATCTTAATCAAGATTTGTCCAGTTACCTGTGTGTAGTGTTGTCTGGGAACCACATAGCTCTGAGGACCAGGACCAGGAGCAGGTGCAGCAGCTACCTGGCTTGCAACCAGTTCTCCTGGAGCCTCACTTCCATTGGGTCCAGTCAAACACATGGCTCTCAAGTGGCTGGCCACCTCACTTACATGACTCTCCTGAAGAACAGTGAAACCACTTAATGTTGAAGTTGATAAAAGTTACTTTGTATATAAAAATAATGACCTTAAGTACAGTGTATAAATGGTAGCAAAATAACAAAAGATGCCAGAAAAAATGTCTGCGTGAAATGTGCTCATGTGTTGCACTCTATCTCAGAATCCCTTCTGATCAAGTTGATTGGGCCATTCGTCAATTGTATATAATGTGAGTAACCTTATATCATTATTATTTTACCTATGTCTGTGATGTATGTCATATAAATATATCTCTAATGTAAAATAAATTTCAAAATCACCGATGTACCGTCCATATGTAATTTCCCCATAAATACATGCATTCACTATATGCATTTTCCCAAAACAAACTTGTGTGATGCCTACATAGGCACATATGTATAAGGTGAGCATAGTGAATCCAATTAGAATTTGTGGTGAAGGCAATTTTTTGGTCAACTGATTTGATACAGTAAATTTTTTTAGTTAATCAGCATCCAAAGTAATATACATAATTTCAAATATCTATCTATGTCAGTTGGTTAAGTAGCACACTGGTAT
>JAXIVD010008007.1:15000-18560 GCA_036785275.1 Cancer borealis | reverse complement strand
GTCCTGTGACGTGACCGACATTTTTTTTTGGATAAAGCTTTTCTGACTTACTGATTGACTTTTTGACTAATTGACTTTATGACTAATTGATATATTGATTGACCAACTCATATATATCCTTGACTTCTAAACTGATTGGATTCACTGACTTTGATTTGACCTGATTCCGACTGAATGACTGACTCGTTCATAGAGAATCATAGTAGCTGCTTCAAAACAATCACCTTATTAATTGACTGACTCAGGCTGACTGGAACGACTGACTCTTGATTGTTCTCTAGTAATATAGATTGATTTCGCTTTCGAAGTAATAACATAACGTCTGATTGGACTGTATGGATGACAAGTTAGCTGGCTGACTTCTTCCTACTTTCCCTCCTCCATTGCTCGCCATGGCAATCTGTGAGGTTGGTTGGGTGACATCTTCCCTTCATCTCTCCCTCTTTTAACTTTTTCTGGGTGGCTGCCTAGCTGGCTGGTTGGCTGGGTTTGTGCTGCCCTGCTGCGGGGCTGTTGCTGCTGCTGCTGCTGTTGACTAGGGTTTTGGGCTGGCGCTGGGCTGGTGGCTTGTGGGGGGGCCTGGTGGGTTGGCTGGGTTTGTGCTGGCTGGCTGGCTGGCGGGTGGCTCGTTTGTGGCTGGCTGGCTGCTGGCTGGTTGCTGGGTTTGTGCCTGGCTGCTGGCTGGCTGTTGGCTGGGTTTGTGCCTGGGCTGGCTTGCTGCTAGCTGGTTGGCTGGGTTTTGCTGGCTGCTGGCTGGCCTGGCTGGCTGGTTGGCTGGGTTTGTGCCTGGCCGGGTTGGCTGCTGGTTGGCTGGGTTTGATGCTGGCTGGCCTGGCTGGCTGATGGCTGGGTTTGTGGCTGGGCTGCTGGCTGGCTCGGTTGGCTGGTTGGCTGGGTTTGTGCCTGGCTGCTGGCTGGCTGGTTGCTGGGTTTGTGGCTGGCTGGCTGGCTGCTGGTTGCCTGGGTTTGTGCCCTGGCTGGCTGGCTGGCTGGTTGGCTGGGTTTGTGCCTGGCTGGCTGGCTGGCTGGCTGGTTGGCTGGATTTAGTGGCTGGCTGGCTGGATGGCTGGTTGGCTGGGTTGTGGCCTGGCTGCTGGCTGGCTGGTTGGCTGAGGGTTTGACGAGCTGGCTGGCTGGCTGGCTGGTTGGCTGGGTTTGTGGCTGGCTGGCTGTTGGCTGGGTTTTGTGCCTGGGCCTGGCTGGCTGGCTGAGGTTGGCTGGGTTTGTGGCTGCTGCTGGCTAGGCTGGTTGGCTGGCTGGCTGGTTGGCTGGGTTTGTGGCCTTGCTGGCTGGCCTGGCTGGCTGGTTGGCTGGGTTTGTGGCTGGCTGGCTGGCTGGCTGGTTGGCTGGGTTTGGCCTAGCTGGCTGGCTGGCTGGTTGGCTGGGTTGTGGCTGCTGCGGCTGCTGGTTGGCTGGCTGTGCTAGCTGGCTGGGTGGCTGGCTGGTTGGCTGGTTGCTGGCTGCTGGTCTGGGTGGCTGGCTGGTTGGCTGGTTGGCTGGCTGGGCTGGCTGGTTGGCTGGCTGATTGGCTGGTTGGCTGGCTGGGCTGGCTGGTTGCTGGCTGGTTGGCTGGCTCGGTTGGCTGGTGGCTGGTGGCTGGCTGGTTGCTGGCTGGTTGGCTGGCTGGTTGGCTGGTGGCTTGCTGGCTGGCGGGTGGATGGCTGGCTGGCGGCTGGGTTGGCTGGCTGGGTTGGCTGGCTGGCTGGCTGGCTGTTGGCTGGTTGCTGGCTGGCTGGCTGGCTGGGCTGACTGGCTGACTGGCTGGGCTGGCTGATCCTTCCTCCCTAATGGCTGACTACTTTCCTATCGTGAGTTGAAGTTCTCAGACAGACGGAAAGTTGATAATGTATTGTGTTGTTCGAACTTGCGGCGTGACTCTTGTTTAATCGGAATATCAGGATGTTTTTTTTCATGATACTAAAGTTATGGTTTTCAAAGTTTTTTTTCCAACAAATGGCGTCTGAATATCTCTCTGTAAAAAGTTTATGATCGTAGAGACCAAGCACGAGCGAGGATATTTTTTGTAAAATATTTGGGGTGTAAATTATCTGATGAATATTATGATCATTATTTTCATGGCTTTTCGTTACGACAGTGATTCAGAAAAAAAAATATCTACAATAGTGATAAAAAGTCCAAATATAATGTAGATCAAATTGATTGCAACATAAAGTAAATATTAACATCCATACCCGGCCAGGAATTAATTTGACGGTAATGTTGATTTATTTTGCCATTTCATTACATTAGAATGATGGAAATCGTAAGCTGTCTTTTTTTTTTCTAATGACTAGCGCATGAAATAAAAGTAAAAAATAGCTGGAATTTTGACTGAATGTTGTCATGGAAGCATAACCATTAGTAGTACGTGGAGGTGGAGGGTGGAGGGTGGAGGTGGAGGGTAGAGGGTGGAGGTGGAGGGTGTAGGGTGGAGAGTGGATAGAGTAGGGAGGGCAAGCTACACAGAATACGCCTCCACCCATGTAGGGAAAAGTGTTATGGTAATGTATTAATCCACCTAATGAACCACACACACAAAAAAAAATCCATAACTTTAATCCCCGTCCCTATTCTTTTGTTTACCCTTCCTTTATCCTCCTCCTCCTACTCTTGTTCTTTATTTGCCTCTTATTTTTCTCCTTTCTTACTCTTTTTATCCACATTCTCATCCACTTTCATTGCAGCTTCCACATTTCCTCTTCTCTTTATTTCTACCTGGAACCATTATTCCTCTCTATTATCTCACCTCCATTTTGTGACCCCCTCTCCTTTTTTTCTCTCTCTCTCTCTCTCTCTCTCTCTCTCTCTCTCATCTCTCCTCTCTCTCTCTCTCTCATCTCTGTCTCTCACTCTCTCTTTCTCTCTTTCCTCTCGCTCCTCTCTTCTCTCTCCTCCTCTCTCCCTCTCATCTCTCTCTCCTCTCTCCCTCTTCTCATCTCTCCATCGTCCTCCTCTCTCTCTCTCCCATTTTCTTTCCCACCTCATCCTCCCTCCTCTCCCAACCTTCTCTCTCTTTCTCATAGAAGTTTGTATTGCCTCAGGCTTTCGTTCTTCTTAAAAAGGTTAAGCCAAAGGGCATTTCTCCCACCAGTGAACATAATTATAACCTAATTCATTTGTGTTGCTGTCCCTCCTCTCTCTCTCTCCTCTCTCCTCCTCTCTCTCTCTCTCCCTCCTCTCGCGGCTCCGCCCGGCACGCCTCCCCCGCTACTCTCTCTCTCTCTCTCTCATCGTCTCCTATCCTCCTCTCTCTCTCTCTTCTTTCTCCTTTTTTCCCCCTTTTCTTTCTCTATCTATCGTTCCTCTATGGAAGGAATGGAATAGAGCAAGAAATGATGGTCTGAAGAGGTGTAAAAGAGCAGGAGGAGACGAGGGTGATGAGGGAGAGGAGAAGAGTTAGAAGTCGTTATCATCCTTATCAATATTAAGTCGTAATGTTTGACTCAAGTGGACCTCAGAGTCTGGAAGCTAAAAACACTCTCAGTTTCCTCTTCTATTTCTTCTCTTAAGTGTAGTTTTCCTCGTTTTTGTCTTTTTAAAATATTTTGTTGGTAGGATAT
>JAXIVD010008007.1:0-10000 GCA_036785275.1 Cancer borealis | reverse complement strand
ACTTATTCACACACAAAGAAACACACACACACACACACACACACACACACACACACACACACACACACACACACACACACACACACACACACACACACACACACACACACACACACACACACACACACACACACACATTACACATACTCCATATTTTTATTCTATTTTCTACACTCGTCCTACGCACTTTTCAGCCACAAGAGCACAGGTGACGTTAACAATACTAACACACTCTCTCTTTTGATCCCATACTGCTCGTCTCACATCCACCCGCCACTCAGAAAGGGTGGAAAAATGTGAATTAATATCGTTTTGAAGTGGGGGAAGGATTTCAAAGCACTATGGAAAAAAAGGAAAAAAAGGGGGAAAAAAAAGGAGGGGACTTACGCATCCAGTTTTTATTTTTAATTCTCTGGCTATGCATTTTTCCGCCTTTATGTTAGTTTTACAGAGATCATATTTATCAATAAAGGTGATATCTCTCTCTCTCTCTCTCTCTTCTCTCTCTCTCTCTCTCTCTCTCTCTCTCCTCTCTCTCTTCTCTCATCTCTCATCTCTCCCTTGACGACTCTGTCAGTCGGGGGACCAAAGACGTGAATCCCGACGGCGTCGGTCTCATTCTGTCCTCGACCGCTCTCTCTCTCTCTCTCTCTCTCTCTCTCTCTCTCTTTCTGTGAACAAAAACAAAATATATATCATTTGCAAGCATTAATTTCATCGTTGAACTGAGCGGACACAAACGGAACGGAGGCGGAATATAACTGAACGGAACGGATAGAAACGGAACAAAACGGAACGAAACAGAACGGAACGGAACGGAACAAAACTGAACGGAACGAAACGGAACAAAATGAACATAACGGAACGGAACAAAACTGAACAGAACGGAAAGGAACGGAACAAAATTGAACGGAACGGAACGGAACGGAAAGTACAGCTGTTGTTACAAATTGTCGAATAAACAAAAAAAACGCACCGGCATTTTACAATTCATATGCACTTGACAGAGAGAGAGAGAGAGAGAGAGTGAGAGAGGAGAGAGAGGAGATGAGAGAGAGAGAGAGAGAGGAGAGAGAGAAGACGAGAGAGAGAGAGAAGTGAGAGAGGAGACAGAGAGAGAGAGAGGAAGAAAAAAAAATGCTAATTCTAAACTTGCCAACATTTTTCATTTTTCTTCTTTTTTCTCCTCTCTCGTCTACTCATCTACTCTCTCTCTCTCTCGCGCTCTCTCTCTCTCTCGTCTCATCTCTCTCTCCTCTCTCGCTTCGTCTCTCTCTCCTCTCTCTCTCTCGTTCTCTCATCTCTCTCTCTCTCTCTCTCACTTTTAACACTTAGTGGACGTCACAAATGTCTAACTATTGGCGCCTTCACCACAGATCTGACTCCACACGCTGACTCCGAACCCCACCTAACCGACAAACCTCGCTAGAAACTCCGAGAGTGAACTGCTAACGTACAGCAGTAGACCGACCCAACGCAAGACACCCAAGTCAGCACTTTTTGTAGACTGCGCTGCGCATGTACCCACTCATCTCATTATGTCTCTCTCCTCCTCCCTCCTCCTCCCTCCTCCTTCTCTCCTCCTCCTCACTCCTCCTTTCTCTCCTCCTCTCCTCTTCCTCTTCTTCTCTTCTGTCCTTCCGGCCAGACGCTTCACAAAGGGTTTCCTGTGAAAAGTTCTTTGATTGGAAAATTTAGGAAGGATTAACGTAGAGAGATGGAGGAAAAAGTCCGGAAAGGTGGAGGAAAAGGAGGGATAGAGAGGGAGGGAAGGGAGGAAGGAAGGAAGGAGAAAAAGGAGAAGGAAGAAAGGGAGGAAGGAAGAGGCCTAAGATGATGTTGAAATGTCTGTAAATGACTTTAAAACTTTTTTCTGTTCTTTGAGTATCGTGCAATGTGTTTGTGGTTATTGTTATATATCATGTACTGAGAGAGAGAGAGAGAGAGAGAGAGAGAGAGAAGAGAGAGAGAGAGAGAGAGAGAGAGAGAGAGAGAGAGAGACGAGAGAGAGAGGAGAGAGAGAGAGCGAGAGAGAGAGAGAGATGATATGGATGGATGGATGGATGGATGGGCAGCCAGAAGAATTAGATAGATCACACAATCTCTCTCTCTCTCTCTCTCTCTCTCTCTCTTCTCTCTCTCTCTCTCTCTCTCTCTCTCTCTCTCTCTCTCTCTCTCTCTCGTCTTTCTTGGCAGAGCAAGAGTCAGAAAGGTTTTGTGCGTAGGTATTGTAGCTGCAAATAAGAGAGAGAGAGAGAGTGAGAGAGAGAGAGAGAGAGAGAGAGAGAGAGAGAGAGAGAGAGAGAGAGAGAGAGAGAGAGAGAGAGAGAGAGAGAGAGAGATATTCTACATTTTCTCTTGTGTCATATTTTTCCTCACATTTTTCCCCTCTCTGTTAGCTCCTGTTTCCTGTTGTCTCTAAGTCGCCTCCCTGCATCTGTTATATCGGCAAAAGTTAATCGGATTTGTTAACGTTTCAGCGAGAATATCGAATAAAGAATTATTTTTTTCAACACCACTGGAGTTAGGCCTTCCTGTGATTTTTTGGAGAGAAAGAGAGAGAGAGAAAAAAAAAGAAAAAAAGAACAGAGGTGTTATATACCCCTTTATATATATTTTTTCATCCCTTCACATATATTTCCTCTTCCTTTTTCCACATCCTTAAACCTTCCTCCCTCTCCTTCCTTCCCTTGATGACTTGCTCTCCCAAGCTTGATACATTTATCAGATGAGAACACTCAACCAATACACTCATACGCCCGTTCACCTGTGACCGCGGCGTGAAAACATACTAAGAAATTTAGAAAGTCAACTATTTTTTTCCTCCTTCACTTACTCTTCTTTCTCCTCGTCTTCTTTTTTTCTCCTTGTCTTTTTCCTCGTCCTGATCCTTGCCTCGTCCTCATCCTTGGTTATGGTTATGAAGGACTGATTTCCACAATATCAAGTTTAGAGTGAAATTAAACCGTCTAGCAATGACTTGAAGCTGTGGAAGTGTTTGTAATTCTCTTTTTCCTTCACCTATTTGTTTAAGAAGAAACTTCATTAGCACCTAACGTCCAAATCGAGTATTTAATTCCTGATTATTTGTTTCTTTTAGTAATACGGAGATTAATCTTTTCTCACTTGCCTAAACAAATTCCATTATAGTTTGTCTATACTACATGGTATCACTTCCTCTTCCTGCCAGCTTCAGATGGAGGGTGTGGTGGGTGGGGAGGAACCTTCTACATATTCAATTCAAAGGTTGTATATAAATTTTAAGAGAACACTTCATGCTTTCAAATTTTTCCGTCACTTGAGGTGAAGTAAATAACCGGCGAGACAGACACAGCTGCGTGGTCGCCCTTTATGTCCTTAAAGCTGTCTCTTGATATTCATTATTCAAGTAATGTTGACCAAGTGTGAAGGTAATTAATGTTTCTTAATGTAGACCCAAGTGTTATGAATACACACACCGCCACTCGCGTCCTCGTGTATAGAGGTGAAGGTTGGACGGGTAGCTGAAGTGCATTTCTTTATGAGCTTCCAAGTTTCAAGAATGCTCAGGCGGCTCCTCGCATCCTACTTGCAGTGTAAGACTTCATGGGTGCAAGGCAGCGTCTCTCACCCCTCCTCCCCTCCTCCCAGCAAGGTGTTGGTAGCCTTGGCACGTTCACGCTTCCACCCGAGTCCAGTTGTTCTTTGTTGTTGGTTGGTTTGAGTGTGACTCGCATACACTGAGATGCTGCTGCTGGCGGGGTCGAGGCTTGTGTTTGAGGATGATCGTGTGTTGTGTTTCTTGTCCTTGACTCCAGATGCTGCCTTTTGCACGCTGTTGTATTACAATGGCAGAGCTGCCAAACAGCTTTTGGTTTTGTCTTATTCATTTATTCTTGCTGTTTCTATATTGAGCAGGTGCTGGCGGCAACATTGCACACCAGAGAAAAACAAAGTGTGTGCACCAGGAACATTTAGAACTGGTGAAGGTACTGTTGTTGTAGTCTCAGTTTATTGTTTGGTCAATTGTTATGTTTAACATTATTGGATTGCACTTCATCGTTCTTTGAAATATTGAAAAACTGCATGAATGTATATTCTTTGTGTTAGTAAGTTCTTATTAAAATGTTTCTTCTGTACAACATGTGTACCATTTGTGTGAAAAAAGAAAACATCAACTTTGATTGCAGGATGACACGAGGTGTTTACACGTCCGTCCTGGCACACAGTCATGGTTTTGTTTTGTTTTATAAAGTTGCAACTGAAGAATTAAACTGTAATTCAGCACCATGACAAATCCGCACACAAGCCATCATTAAAGCAAGAAAATATTGTTAATTGCCGACCAAATTATTATTCTAGTTGTTCACCGATCCTCAGCGATCACGTTACTTGCCAACACTCCCAGCGGTGAGTCTCCCGCCAATCATTCCTCGCCGCGGCAGTGTAAGGCAACACCATCATCGTAATGGACTGTGTTCAGTAGGGTCTTCATGGGTCTGTACACATCCACGCCACATGTACAGTGAAAGATTAAATAAATAATCTACTGTATTTTATTTTATTTATTTATTTCTAAGTATCCAAATAGTAGTATTTTGTGTTCGTGTAGTACGTGCAGTAACTTAGGACGTGCTGCGATGCTAGTAATATTGATAATAACTATAATAGTAATAATAATAGTAAAACAAATATTAGTAGTATTTATTAGCTGGATATATGTAGGCATTCAGTCCGTGGTCCGAATCCTGGAGTGAGGGAATAAATGACACACCGACAACTCATGAGGCTCGATTAGCACTCAAATAACTCCTCGTCAGCTGCAGCACACGTGTGTTTACAGATGATGTCCGTCGCTTCCCTGTATGGGCGCGTCAGGTCCAGGTCATAACTCATGTGATAATGACGTGCAGTCACCGTAGCACCACAGACAAAGGTGGAAGTGTTTTAGCAACTGTCACGCGATGCAACTTGGTGAGAAGTTAATGTTAATAATAGTGTTTGTAATGTATATGTTCATTTCACGATTAGTATATTTAGCAAACGTGTATCAAGTTTGATGTTTACGGAGTTTCTATAATACAAATGACATTAGTGACTGTTTGGAAAACTTTTAGGATACTTTGTATTTCTGTCAGATTATAAATGTAAATGAAGCTCCATCACTGAAGTATTATAAAAAAAAAACATTGTCCATGACTTAATGAATATTCAGGATCAGCCAATGATTGACTAATAACGTGGCTGGCGATGCAAAATTTGAATTAACAATCTTAATTGCATAATTTGTGACCATATTGAGTTGAAATTTTATAGTGAAAATAGATTGTGCAGATATTTTCAACATTAGTTTTTATTATCCAAGTATTTATAATGATGTGATCTGTTGCAGTGATGTTGCATTTATGAACTTTGGTCTTCAATGTCCTTGGCGTGACCAAGTACCGTAACACTGTATTATTTGTTAGCCGTGACCCGCTCATCATTATAGTGATCCCTTGTGTCGGTGCGTGGGAACACAGCCTTCAGTTTGTAAGTCTTTGCAATGTTATCATTTCATCATCATAACGTAATATTCTCGTTTGGTTCACAAACACATTTATATTGAAAGATTCTTGTGTGTGTTGTGGTTGTAGTTTTTTTGTTGTTAATTTGTTTTATGGTAGTTTTGATAAAAAAAAATGTTGTTTCTTTCTTTCCATTCTTTTATCAAACAACAAAAAATACACCTGCGTCACAATGATCACTGTTACTACTTTGGTCAGTGAACTTGGTCTTAACGGAGGGAAGATAATATCACAACAAAATTCAACCCAATAAATTATGTTGTTTGTGTCCGGCGGGTTATTTAGAATTATTGACAATGTATTCGAAAAAAGAAAATACATGACCAAACAGTATTATGCAATGGTCTTTTTTCAGCAGAACAATCAAATAATAGTCTTCATCAACGGAATGGTAGAAGGAACCGCAGCCAAGGGATATCTGGCGGAGGTTAACCACAATCTTTTATTTGTAGGAATTATATTGCGCGTAAAAGTCTGCGGATAAAGCTTGCCGTATTTTAGTTTGACGCTCGCCTCATTGTTTGTGTGTGTGTGTGTGTGTGTGTGTGTGTGTGTGTGTGTGTGTGTGTGTGTGTGTGTGCGTGTGCGCGTGTGCGTGTGCGTGTGCGTGTGCGTGTGCGTGTGTGTGTGTGTGTGTGTGTTTGACCAGACGAAGCAGGACGAGCAGCACAGCAAGGATTAAGGCTTCAGAGCGTGAACTAAAAGTGGAGTTGTCTTGCCTTACAAAGAGTGACGACCAGGAATAGCAATACTTTTACGGCCAAAGAGGAGAGCAAGAGATATTGGCTGACCGGATGACAGGCTGAGAGAGGGAGAAAGGGAGAGAGGGAAGGAACGATATATGCGGCAATAGATAGATAGTGAGGGAAGGTAAAAGATAGATAAAGAATAATAGAGAGAGGAACATCCTCGGAAAACAAAATGAATACGACATTGTCAAGCTGCAAGAAGATCAAGAGATCGCAGGAAAAAAGAAATCCATAGAGTAAAGACACACACACACACACACACACACACACACACACACACACACACACACACACACACACACACACACACACACATATGAACCTATAAGAGAGAAGCTCCTCTGGGTGCTCGAGATCAAATAAAGGAAATAAGCTTAAAAGAGAGAGAGAGAGAGAGAGAGAGAGAGAGAGAGAGAGAGAGAGAGAGAGAGAGAGAGAGAGAGAGAGAGAGAGAGAGAGAGAGAGAGAGAGGAGCGTATTTATTGTCATATTGTATTACTAACAAAAACTTCATTGGTGAATAGTTATTTTCTTTATCTTTTCTTCTTTTGTCTTTTTCATAATTACTAAAATCAATGAAAAATTTTTTCATCTACAGTTTTATTTTCTTACTTTATAATTTCTACTTCCAAAATATTCTTTAGCTTCAGGGAAATATTTGAAGAAAACGAATGAAAACAAGAGGAGCATGACGATATAAATCCTGCAGTAGTGTTATTTATGCTTCCGTTTCTCTTTATGTTTCATCTTATCTTACTCTAGCGTCGCTGTACAAGCCTCTCGCTCTATTAAATTCTCACTTTCCTCCCACACCAAGAATTTTTTCCATCCTTCCTCAGCAAGAGTATTTTCATCCCAACCACGCCCATCTGTCTCCTCCCAGCAGGAATCCCTTCCTCTGCATCAAGAGTTCTTTCCTCTTTACCAAGAGCTTTCCCTCCTTTTTAAGAGTCCTATCCTCTTCACTAACAATCTTTCCATCTCGACCAAATGTCCGTTTGTCCCCTTCCAGTAGTTCCAGAGTTCCTTTCTCTGCACCAAGCATCCCTTCCTTCCCAGCAAGAGTTCCTGGAAAGGTGAAGACACTCAAGTAAATCAAGAGTATTAGTTGATCGGAATCTCCTTGAATTGGTCACGAAAATTTAATTGGAACCATATTGAGGCCGTAAGAACGGAGGTTGGAGTCAGACACAGCGCTGGAAAGTTAATGAGGGGAGAGTTTGGAGGAGGAGAGAGAAGAGGGGGAGAGAGAGGAAAGAAAATACAGGTGGAAAGAAAGATTTGGGGTAGGGAGTAAAAAATTTATTGAATGAAATGAGATAAGTGTGTTGTGGCGAAAAATTGGTTGAGAAGGAGATGGAAATGAGGTGGTGAGGGGATGAGAGTAAAATAAAGAGAGAGAGAGAGAGAGAGAGAGAGAGAGAGAGAGAGAGAGAGAGAGAGAGAGAGAGAGAGAGAGAGAGAGAGAGAGAGAGAGAGAGAGAGAGAGAGAGAGAGAGAGTTCTAGTGAAAGGAGAGATTTAAAAAGGAGAAAGGAAGGGGAGAACTCCAGCCTAATGAACCCCTTTCACTCGGCAGATTAATGAGATCTATGAGTACAGGTGTGTTTGGAAATACCTTTATACGTTCACTTTATTCCTGATTCTCCTGACTCACTATTTCTCCCCGTGACTCATTCCTTGTACTCATGACTCATTGCTAGTTTGATGACTCGTTTCTTATTCTCATGTTTCTTTCCTAATTTCATGACTCATTCCTGATTATTTTTACTCATTTCTGATACTCTTGACTCATTCCTGATTATCTTGACTCATTCCTGGTTCTCTTGAGTCATTTTTTACTCTGTGTGACTCATTCCTAATCTTCATGACTCATTTCTGATTGTTTTGACACATTCCTGGTTCTCTTGACTCATTCCTATTTTTTATGACTCATTCCTGGTTTTTGTGACTCATTCCTAATTCTCTTGACTCATTCCTGATTATCATGTCTCATTCCTGATTTCCTGGAGTCTTTCCTGTTTTTTTTTAATGGCACAATTCGCGTGCCATTGACTCTTTACTCATTCTCGTAACTCCTTCCTTTCCCATGACACTCCAACACTTCGTTCTACAAGCCAGACATTTTTTTCCGCGTCCCACACATGCATTACACGTCGAGTTAATTTTCGGCTTTGTTCTCGTTGACTTTAATTTCATGTATTCTTCATGTGTTTTTTTTCACTAACTAAATTATTTTCGTTATACAACTTTTACTTTTATTTGCTGTGTTATTCTTGTTTGCTCGGCGATACAATAGTTTTTATATATTTTTCTTTCTTTTATTCATGCCTCTCATTTTTTTTTTTTGTATTTTCCTCGTAAATATGGCTGCCCTTATTTGAAATTTTGTACATTTCTTTCTGTTGACTCTCTACACGTTTTCACGAACATTATTTTTTTCCATTTACTAATGAATTTTGCTGTTGTTGAAGGTTTTTTCCCCACGTGTTTCCTGTCAGTGTTGTCCCCCTTCTCGTTTTTCTTTTGTAATTTCCTCATGTTTTTGTCCTTTTTAAAAACTGTGTTCTCTAATTCGCCATTTGCATTTTAATATTAGTGTAATTTCCTTGTTTACGGATTGTATTTCTCCGTCAACCTCGGTAATGCAAGTTTAAAAGCAAGCGTATGAAACGATCTACATATAAAATACACTCGTGGAGTCTCCTAGATTGATGGATAGATGACACGCGGCCCTGCAATCTATATACTCCAGACGAGCGTAAAGTGTATTCTTCATCACTCACAGGAAATGGGAACCAGGGCGGCGTAGGAGGATGGTGTTGTGTGGTGTGGGGGGGCGGGGCGGGACGAGGCGGGGCAGTACGTGTTAGGGTGGAGCAGGAGTGACAGCATAACGCCCATTAGAGGAGGAAAACACAGGCATGAGGTGAGGAGGAGGAGAGGAGTGATGGAGTGTTGGTGGCATTAAGAGGTTATCCATTTGTTAACTAATTATTAGCATCAGAAGGGGAGTGAAGACAGGGATTTATTCACCGTATTATTAAATGCTACGCTTTGGAAAGGGAAAAGGGTTTATACTTCCGATGAAAAGAGGAAGTGAAGCTTATGTCATCCACTTCGTAAGTCAATAACATGTAGGGGAGGAGGGAAGGGGTCGAGGCTTATCCACAAAGTCAACCAATAATGTGAGTTTTCTCTTGGTTCAGCCTGTTTAAGATGTACTGCAGTCATACCATCATACATTACGTAATACAAGCTGTACGTGCAAGGTGTGGTGCGCTACCCTCCCCTGATTGAACGTGGCGGGAAAGATATAACGACTCTCAAAGCTTTCCTCGCCCTGCCCATTGAGCTGAGGCGGTGTGACGTTCTTCCAACAAAGTGGACGAAGCGAGAACAAGGCTGCCTCCTTGCTGTCACCCTAACAGCCATCAGATGCTCGTTGGAGAGAAAAAAAAGCAATGTTTTTGTGGATTTTTATAGATCGTTGTTGAATCCTAGTCTAGTTGAGACCATTTTGTACTGTAAGAAAAAGAGAGATAGATAGATAGATAGATAGATAGATAGATAGATAGAGAGTGAAAAACATATGAGGTTTCTTAATGCCTTGTGTTCCGGATCTGGACAAAGCCTGTGAGGTAATGTGGACCCGGTAATATGAACACTCCCTCCCCTCTTCAGTACAACGTTGTAAGGGTGGCAC
>JAXIVD010008006.1:12500-18561 GCA_036785275.1 Cancer borealis | reverse complement strand
ACACACACACACACACACACACACACACACACACACACACACACACACACATACACACACACACACACACACACACACACACTAATAAACTAATAATAAAAATAATTTCTAAGCCATGAGTCGCGAATAATAATAGAAGAGAGAGAGAGAGAGAGAGAGAGAGAGAGAGAGAGAGAGAGAGAGAGAGAGAGAGAGAGAGAGAGAGAGAGAGAGAGAGAGAGAGACAGAGAGAGAGAGAGAGAGAGAGAGAGAGAGAGAGAGAGAGGAGAGAGAGAGAGAGAGAGAGAGAGAGAGAGAGACCACTAAATGCACACAAGATCTTGATAATATATAATTTATACAACATTTATGGTTATTTATTTAGATGTGTTTATAGAGGAAGAAGGAAATAGTTTTAGTTTATTGCAATGATGTTAGAAATATTATGGCGACACAATATTCAGGAAAGTTTATTTATTTATTTATTTATTTTTTTTTTGTGTGTGTGTAAAGACAGAAGAAGGTGACTGACTAAAGACAAAAAAAAAAAAATCACATATATATAAATTATGTTTTTGGCTTGCTGACTTAACTGACTTACTGATAAACTAATTGACTGACCGACTAAATGACTTAATGGCAGGCTGACTGACTGACTGACTGATTAACTAGCTGACTGAATGACTGACTATAAGTACAACAATTGGGAAGGTCAGTACAGGAAGCCAAACGACCTTCATGTGTGGTGTGGTGTGGTTTGAAGGGTAGAGCCAGAAGGGCGTATGTACACTTCACGAGATAAGGCACATTCGACTTACAGCTGCGATGATCTTAAGGTGCAAAGCTGTTGAAAGAAGTTATTCTCTCTCTCTCTCTCTCTCTCTCTCTCTCTCTCTCTCTCTCTCTCTCTCTCTCTCTCTCTCTCTCTCTCTCTCTCTCTCTCTGGGATTTCCTCTGCTAATCTGTATTTTCCTATTACACATTCTCCTCTCCCTCCTCGCCTCCTTTCCTTCACTCCCTTTCGTAACGTTTCTTTTCTTCAGTATTTTCAAATCTTTTTTTTTTTCTTTGCTTTATTTCCTAACCAATCCACTAATTTTTTTTTTTCTCTTTAATCAGACTTTCCTTCCTTCTTTCCTTTCTTTCCTTCCATCACTTAATTTTCAAATCTTTCTTTTTCTTTACCATTACCAAACCTTCCTTTCTCCTTCGATGCACTAACTTATCTTTTATCAAACTCTTTCCTTCCTTCCTTTCTTTCTTCCTTTCATCGACTCAATTTTCACACCTTCCTTTCCTCTTCGATCTACTAAACTTTCTCCTCCCGCCCTTAGCAAAGCCTGGTGAGTGCCGTATCCTTTGACATTCACGGGGTATGGTACCACAACTTGGCCAAATACAAAGGAGCAGTCGTGTGTGTGAAAATGATCCCCTTGAACCAGAAACGACCTGAGTTGAGCCGAAACACAATGAAGGAGATGAGGTGAGAAATAGAAAAAATGGAACTTAACCTAACGTAACTTAAACCTAACTTAACAACTTAACGTATCCTAAACTTAACCTAA
Source organism: Cancer borealis (assembly GCA_036785275.1). Classification (NCBI taxonomy): domain Eukaryota; kingdom Metazoa; phylum Arthropoda; class Malacostraca; order Decapoda; family Cancridae; genus Cancer; species Cancer borealis. The sequence continues at coordinate 17,017 of JAXIVD010008006.1, read as the reverse complement.
CTTAACTTAACCTAAGGTATCCTAAACTTAACCTAACTTAACTTAACCTAACGTATCCTAAACTTAACCTAACTTAACTTAATCTAAATCAAATCTAACCTAACCTAATCTAGCCTAAACCTAACATAACCTAACCTAAATCAAACCTAACGTAACCCAGACTAAACCTAACCTAACCAAACTACTATTACAATGATGTTATTACTGTTCTTTCTTCCTTTTTCTACCCACAGGAATATGCGTGAGATGAAGCAGGATAATGTATGTGCCTTTATTGGTGCCTACGTGGAGCATAATAAGGTTGGCCCGGGAGGAGAGAGGGTGAAGGTGGCGCTGGTGTCGGAGTACTGTCCACGCGGCTCCCTGCTGGACATTCTTGCCATTGAGGATATTAAGTTGAACAGCCTCTTCATCTCCTCTCTCGTCCATGATCTCTTAAGGGTTGGTATTGTTATTATTATTTATAGTGGTAAAGTGTTTTTTTTTATTCTTATTTCCTAATCAGTTTTTATTTTTTTATTTGGATGCGTAATCTTTTTTTTCTTGTTGTTGTTGTTGTCTTTGTTTGTCTTCCTCTTACTTTCGTTACTGTGTATTTTCATTTTAAGAAGAACATAAGAATTGAGGAGACTGCAAGAGGCCAGTTGATGACCTATACGAGGTAGTTCCTTATCTCCAATATTTATCCATCCCACCTGTCATCCCTATCCATATTCTGATCCAATTGTCTTTTAAAGCTACCTATTGACTCACCACTTACTACGTGTGTACCCAGCCTATTCCAATCGTGTACCACTCTGTTAGTGAACATATAATGGCATGTAGAGGAACAGGAAAGGTTTAAAACGAAGAAATATTATCACCGGGTTAGAGGTCCTGTCTGGCTGCTAGCGGTCACAGGCACACATTTTGCTAGTGTTCCTCCACCTTCTCCTCCTCCTCCTCCTCCTCCTCTTCCTCTTCCTCTTCCTCCTGCTGAAATAACCTCGTCTCCACAGGGTATGGTCTTCCTGCACTCCCACTACGGTCCTCACGGGAACCTCAAGTCCTCCAACTGTGTGGTGAACAGCCGCTGGGTGTTGCAGATCACAGACTTTGGGCTCCACGACCTCCGCTGCGAGACTCTCACCCACCTGGAACGGAATGATCAAGTGCAGTTCCATAGACGTACGTAGGAAAGGGGAAAAAGGAAAGAGAGAGAGAGAGAGAGAGAGAGAGAGAGAGAGAGAGAGAGAGAGAGAGAGAGAGAGAGAGAGGTGTTGATACATAGAGAGATGAAAAGAAAGAGAGATGCAGAGATTAAGAGAAAAAGAGACAGAGAGTAAGATAGACTGAGCAAAATAGATACAAAGAGAGAGAGAGAGAGGCAGAGACAGAAGAAGAAATCATATCCTTTTAGAGAAGTCATAGCAAAATATATATCCTTTCATATCCTACATAGCTTCTAGTATCCTTCCGTATCCTATTTTACCCTCTAGTATCCTTCCATATCCTATCGTGTCCTACCATATCCTCAGAGATGCTTTGGCGTGCCCCTGAGCTGCTTCGGAAGGGCATAGACGCCTCGGGCACGAAGGAAGGAGACATTTACTCCTTCGGGATCATCTTCCACGAGGTCATAGGACGCCAAGGACCTTATGGGATATACGATGGGATTGCCAATGACAACGCAGAAGGTAAAGAACTGAGGAAGGTCACATAGAGGCACCTGACCTGACCTGACCTGACCTAACCTAACATATGAATTAATAAACAAAGGTGATATAAACTTCAGAGAATAGGCTTGAAAGTATCAGAAAAAGGTGGAAAAATGTTTTAAGATGATCAAAAATAACCACAAATTTCTATATAGATTAATCGAAAACTATTTATGTCCACCCTTCACTTCAGTACGTACTTTGCCTTACCATTATTTATCTTTTAACTTGACATAGTGATTACTCTTTTTTTTCACATTAATTAGTTCACTCCCTCCCTCCCTCCCTCCCTCACTTCCTCCTTCCCTCTCTCCACAGCCATCATAAGGAAATTGAAGGCCGGTAGTACAGAGGCCGGCTCACCCTATAGACCTGACCTTAATAAGATTGTGGACAGTCCCTTTGGTTCGGATCCTGTCGTGCGCACAGCCATGCAGTCGTGTTGGTCGGAGTCACCAGCTGATCGACCAAACTTCCGCGCCTTGAAAGTGAAGTTGAAAGGCATGAAGGATAAAAGGTGATGATGATGATGGTGTGTTTGTGTGTTTGTGTGGTGTTGTATTTCCGCGCATTGAAAGTGAAGTTGAAAGACATGAAGGATAAAAGGTGATGATGATGATGCTGATGATGATGATGGTGTGTTTGTGTGGTGGTGTCGTATTTCATGTGTACGAAAGGTGTTTGAAATGTACTTACAAAACAATATAAATCACACATCCACACACATAAATATAAATATACAAAAACACACACTAATTCAGTACCTTGTTAAGTGTATTTTCCTTGCAATTCTTATCTTCCTCCATTTGTATAATATATTTGCTAATTACCATTTTTTTTCTCTCTCTCTCCCTCTATACTTTTCAATTCCTACATTTGTTCAATATATTTACTCATTACCATTTTCTCTCTCTCTCTTTATACGTTGCAATTCACATTTTCTTACATTCATATATTTACTCACTACCATTCTCTCTTTCCCTCTCCTATACCTTACAATTCTTATCTTCCTACATTTGTATAATATATTTACTAATTACTACTTTCTCTCTCTCCCTCTCTCCCTTGTTGTTGTTGTTGGGTGTGCAGTAAGAGAGGGAATCTGATGGACCACATAATGCAGATGATGGAACAATATAGCAAGAATCTGGAGGACCTAGTGACCAACCGCACCCAAGCACTGAGGGAGGAGGAACGTAAAACCAAAGACTTACTACACCGCATGCTTCCCTCGTACGTGTGTGTGTGTGTGTGTGTGTGTGTGTGTGTGTTTGTGTGGTTGATTGTATGTTAGATTGTTTGTGTAGTGTGTGTTCCTGTGTATGTGTGCGTGTGTGTGTGTGTTTGATTGTACTATATTAAAATTGCTAGTGTTGTGTGTGTGTGTGTGTGCGTGTGCGTGTGTGTAATGTATCTTTTTGACCTTAAACACATCTTACACACATATTTTTCCCCTTAAACACATTTTTTTCCCCTCTAAACACATTTTTTCCCCCTTAAAACACATCCTTTTATCCTTCAACCGATCCTACACACTAACACGAGTATCCTTCCATCCTTTGATACGCGTCCTACTCCCATATCAGGTCAGTGGCAGCTAGTTTGACCCAAGGCATGGCAGTGGAGCCCCAAGGATTTGATGCCGTGACAATCTACTTCAGTGATATTGTTGGTTTCACTTCACTGTCGGCCGAGAGCACTCCTTATGAGGTGAGGTGTGTGTGTGTGTGTGTGTGTAAGTTTGGTTATCTATGTGTATGTGTGTGTATGTTTATTGTGTCGGGTGAATGTAAGAGACACACAAAACCACCTAACCTAACCTAAAACAACCAATCCATCTCTTCCTCAGGTGGTCACTTTCCTTAACGACCTATACACGCTATTCGACAAGATCATACGCGGTTACGACGTGTACAAGGTGGAGACAATTGGCGACGCGTACATGGTTGTCTCTGGTCTGCCCAACCCTAACTGTGGACGACATGCAGGCGAGATCTCATCAATGGCTCTGGAACTACTGGATGGGGTAGGAAGGGAAGGGAAGAGGTGTTGGGGGTGAGGGGAAGGGGTGTGGAGGTAAAGGGAAGGGGTGTGGGGAGGAAGGGAATGGGTGTGGAGGTGAGGGGAAATGAGTGGTGTGGGGGTGAAAGGAAGGGAAGGGAAGGGGAAGGGATGTGGTTTGAAGGGAAGGGAAGTGGGGATGAGGGGAAGAGAAGGGTTGTGGGAGGGAAGGGAAGGGAAGGGTGAAAAATGGGTGTTAAAGGTGGATAAAGTAATGGGATAAAAAATAAAGAGAGAGATAGAAGGGTTTGAAATACATCTAATCCAATTTATATTTAACCTAACCCATTTTTCATTTCATCTAATCCACTTTGACCTAATCCGCCTTCATCCACGCAGGTTCAAAACAGGTTCGTCATCCACCACCGCAAGGAACAGAAGTTGAAGCTCCGTGTTGGCTTGCATACCGGTCCTGTTATCGCTGGTGTGGTAGGATTGACCATGCCGCGGTACTGTCTGTTTGGGGACACTGTCAATACGGCCTCAAGGATGGAAAGGTGAGGTGGTGGTGGTGGTGGTGGTGGTGTAGTGGTGGTGAGAAGGTGTAGTGATGAGGAGGTGGTGGTGGTGGTGGTGAAAATTTTTTGATATATATATACAAATCCTCTTTCAACAACCTTATCTTATCCTCTTCCTCCTATTCTTCATCATTATTATTATTATCATTATCTATTTTCTTGTTTATTTCATCATTATTTGCACTATGTCATCAGATATTGTCGTTTTGTCTCTACCATCTCCCTCCTTCCACACACACAC
>JAXIVD010008006.1:5000-7500 GCA_036785275.1 Cancer borealis | reverse complement strand
AGAGAGAGAGAGAGAGAGAGAGAGAGAGAGAGAGAGAGAGAGAGAGAGAGAGTAAATGTCACCTTTATTAGAGTAAATTTCCCTCAGTTAGCTTGTGTGCGTGTGTTGTGTGTGTGTGTGTGTGTGTGGGAGGGGGGTTGATAGGGGGTACAGGTGACACAGGTAAAAGTACACCTGTGCCGTGTCATTACTGCGTCCGGCCAGGTAATTAGTGAAGGGGTACAGGTGCGGGTGAGGTGAGTGAAAGGAAGAAGGAAGAAAGAAAGAGATGACATTCCATTCTTACACCTCTTAGTTCCTCCTCTTTGTCTTCCTCCTCCTCCTCCTCCTCCTAATATTCTTCTTCCTCCTCCTCCTTGTCTTCCTCCTCTTCCTCCTCCTCTTAATCTATGAAAAAGGCAATTATATATAAGTAATTAAAGAGAGAGATCCTTATAATTTTAATTTAATTTTATTTTATATTTATTTTTTATTATTATTTATTTTTTCTTGATAAGTTATTGTTTGTATTTCAAGCTTACTACTACTACTACTACTACTATTACTACTACTACTACTACTACTACTACTACTACTACTACTACTACTACTACTACTACTACTACTACTTATTTTGGTATCATTTTTCTTCTTTTCTCTCTTTAATATACTTTCCAATCTCCTGTGATGTGCTGGTGTTAGGAATGGCAAGGGGGAGAGGAGGAGGATTTGAGGATTAAGGAAGAGTTACAGGAATACAAGGAAATGGGAAGAATGACAGGTGAAAGTCAGGTCACTAAAGCTAGGTCATTGGCAGCTCCAGCCCATTGTTAGTTCCTTTGAAAGAGGAGATGGTATTTGTCGCATGATTCAGAATTTTGGTTAGGAAAGTTAGTACCGCGTAGATTAGACACACCTAGGTAGGGCACCACGGAGATCCGAGGCTCCTTGTACATTATACTCAGTGTATAGTATTAAACAAGATATAAAATTATAAAAAAGACGATGTGCCAGCTGTAAGCAAACATATTTATGACATTAAATATTTCTGAAGCTTGTACTGTTTTGTCTGCCTTGAGAGAGAGAGAGAGAGAGAGAGAGAGAGAGAGAGAGAGAGAGCTTTAAACAACATTTTTCATTGAAGAACTACTTTTTTTTTATTATTCAGCTCATAAGGAAACTCTTAAAGTGTACGTGTATCAATATATATTTTTCATTACCATTACTAAGCTAATTTTTTTTTTACCGAATAACATCTTGACATTTCACTCGTTCTTACAATTACAATTAATCTCACTTTCTATTTCATTTCACTTTTCACTTATCATACGCCACTTAAAAAAATCATGTAAACAAAATAAATAAAACGCGGGAAAAAATATATATTAGCGGGAAAATTATTAGTAGACCCGTTACAGAAGCCGACAAAAAATAAACAAACCAGTCAACTTTCAATAAAGTTTTGTGCGCGGTGGGAGTGTCGAAGCAGCTCGTGTAGGAATTTATTTAAGTGTTTTATTTAAGTATTTTAAGTGCTGTATCAACTTCCAGATCACTTAACATCACTTCTCAAGGTAACAAGATAAGGTAAGCGTTGTCTGCCGTACGTAATTAAAGAGTTGTGTTAATTAATGGCTCTTACGATGCTTTGTACGAGTAGAATAATTGATCATCAGTGAAAGTTTGAACATAATACAAATTCAGTAAAAAAAACACGGAGAAGTAAATGCAAATCCACGGTCATTTTCAGGTTAATGGGAGGTGGAAAGTGAATACAGTGCGTGGTAAGAAGGAAGTGAAATAAAAAAGAAGTGAGTGAGAGAGAGAGAAAAAGAAAGAAAGGAAATTAAGGTTGAAAATGTCCGCGAAGAGACTTGACATTTCGTGGGTTAAGTTAAGTTGCCTCCCAGCGTGTGCGTGCGTGCGTGTGTGTGTGTGTTACTATAATTGAATGTATGTATGTACGAGAGAGAGAGAGAGAGAGAGAGAGAGAGAGAGAGAGAGAGAGAGAGAGAGAGAGAGAGAGAGAGAGAGAGAGAGATTTACCCTTTCGTAACATCGTCTTATGTACTAGATTTTATTATTATTATTGTATCTATTTATTAAACTAGACAATATTTACCTTCACTCCTACCTCTAACTCCCCCTTCTACTCCCTCCTACCACTCCCCCGCTCACTCCCCCCTACCACACCCACTCCTTACTCCCCCTGCCACTCCTCCACTGCAAAGGGGGAGGAGCTAACCTTTGACCCCCTAAAGGGCTTATATACATATATGAAAACTTCTACATCACACTCAAAGGGGAAAAAAGTATTGGGGTGAACTGGAAATGAAAAGATAGAGAGAGGACGTAAATAAATTGTTGTTGTTGTTGTTGTTGTTGTTGTTGTTGTTGGTTAAGCGCGGGAAAATATATTACTTTAGGAATTATATAAGTAAATTAATGATACAGTTTTGTTTTTTTCCCGCCAAAATTTCAAACTACAAAGAGGAAGGTGAATATTGATCGTATTATTATT
>JAXIVD010008005.1:17500-18565 GCA_036785275.1 Cancer borealis | reverse complement strand
AACGGACGCATTGATGAATGAGGGAGGGAAGAAGGGAGTAAGGGAGAGAGGAGGAACGCGTGGACAACAGACAAGCGCACGAGACCTAGACAGGGAGGACAGGGTTGACCGTTTGCAATTAAATTCATTCTAACGACCAGAGAAGCGCGACACCCTCAGAGATATTACATGAGCTCTAGCGTAGAACAAATGATACTAAGGCAATCATAGTGATTAAAAATAAAAGCAAGTAAATGAGAGAGAGAGAGAGAGAGAGAGAGAGAGAGAGAGAGAGAGAGAGAGAGAGAGAGAGAGAGGAGAGAGAGAGAGAGAGAGAGAGAGAGAGAGAGAGAGGTTTGGAATAGCAAGATAATCGCCTTAACACAGATTAAAAAGGCTGGGAGTGTGAGGCAGGCCGAAAGAGAATGTCTGTAATGGAAAATCGGAGGTAAAAGTGAGTGTGAGTGTGTGGAAGCAGTGGAAAAAGGAGGCACGGTGTAGAATGAGTCAACCTTCTCGTACACCCAATTGAAACACGTGTATGTGAAGCAGTACATGAAATAGTGTCAGATATCACGTGACAACCATGTGTACGAAACCATTGTTGATTGTAGTTACTTATTGTTTTCAATTGTGCTTGCTTTCAAAATTATTCCGTCGACGTTGTGTAGATTGTCAACTACGATAACAAGGTAACTTTTGAATTTGAGAAGTGAAATGTAACACAAAATAACTTTTTTTTTATGAGAGAGAAGAGAGAGAGAGAGAGAGAGAGAGAGAGAGAGAGAGAGAGGAGAGAGAGAGAGAGAGAGAGAGAGGAGAGAGAGAGAGAGAAGAGAGAGAGGAGAGAGAGAGAGGAGAGAGAGAGAGAGAGAGAGACTTAAGGTTGCAAAATCTAAATGGAAAATGAGGCCTTTTAATAGCCACATGAAATTCACAGTTTGACAAGAAGAAACATTGTAACAAACACAAACACTACACACACACACACACACACACACACACACACACACACACACACACACACACACACACACACACCACACACACACACACACACACACACACACACACGTACACACACAA
>JAXIVD010008005.1:0-7500 GCA_036785275.1 Cancer borealis | reverse complement strand
TTTTGTGTTATAATGCTTTTACATGAAATGTCTCTCAACAGCATTTCCATTCATCAGCGTTTCAACCATAATTTGGATAATTTTGTAGTGTATTTCTGGTCCTGAAGACGTTAAAATAATCAATTAAGTTGGGGTATGGTCTAAATCAGAAAATGAATTAGGTCAAGGAGGGATAGGAGGGAAGTGGGCCGATGTAATCACTGGGCTAAATAGCGCAGAAAAATCTCAATTGTGGCGAAGGAAATTCCACCACATAGATTTCTTTCAATTAACTTTCAAGTATCTTTATTAGACAAAAACGGAGCTGGGGTCTGGCCGTGCCTCGCCAAGCAGCAGCCAGCCACCCACCCACCACTGTCCCGGCCCCACGAACACCCGACCTCCCGATGCCCCCCTCACCCCGCCCACACACACACACACACACACACACACACACACACACACACACACACACACACACACACACACACACACACACACACACACACACACACACACACACATACACACACATACACACACACATACACACACACACACACACACATACACACTAAAATTTACTAGTATAATGTTACCATGTAAGTAGCTTTAGCCTTACCATCATTACCAGGTCAACCAATGTACTTAACACATTTCAATATTATTTTTGTATGATATAAAAGTATGATATTTTTGGCACCTTCATTGTGTAAAAAATGGTGGTTATTCAGTATACGTTATCAACATATTATCTTGCAGAAAAAAATCACAGTAACTTTCATTCTTCATGACCTATTAACTAAATGTTTGTTATGCTTCTTTAGTAAACAATCTCCATCATAGTTCTTTGATGGTCATCCTTCATACAATTTAAAGTAAGTTTTCATTTAACGTCAATAATAGTGAACTTCCTCCTCGGCTTTCACCACATGGGGAGGCGGTGGTCTAGTGGCTAGCGGTCGGGCATACCAGCTCAGAGTCCCACGTTCGAGCCTCGGCACGGGCTGGCCACTTTTCTACGTTACTACCGACATGCTGCCATAACACCATCCTCGCCGGGACTGCAATGTATATGCGCGAGGAGCTTCCACTGGCAGCATGAGCCTAAGAAGAAACACGGCGTCACTTAAAAAATCTGACCCGCACTACTAACGGGCGGAGGCCAACCATCTAAGGCCTCTCTTAAGCCTACCGGCGCTATGGGTAACAAGAAAAAAAAAAAAAAAAAACATGTATCCAGAGCGATCAGTTTCGCTAAGTCCTTACGGCAATGTAGGTAACTGACTTTCTGATCCCCTGACCGTCTGCAATGGTAACACAAGAGTATATACGACCATTCAGGACCGCACATTAGTACCTATTTACTTGGGTGACGCTTGAACCATTGGACCTCGCTCAGTGATTATTAGAATATTCAGTTGTGGTCTTGTCTTGTATGGAAGCAACTCAAGTTTATAGGTGATACGCTGATTATTGATGATAAACCATAAGTATCGAATCATCTAACTGCTTGTTATCAATCAGCCATGAAAAAATTTCGTAGTTTTCAGGCTTGTTTTATAATGTTACAGTCACCTTGGATGTTCTCAATGACATGTTCAGCTCCTGTTTGTAGCTTATGATTATGTAAATCCCACTTGCTCTCGTGGAAAAGGGATTCATATCGTAGTTATAAATGAATAAGAAAACAAGTAATTATTGACATCGTATTTCTGAGTACTTTACTGCCTGTTTTGCCACCTCGGGAAGGTAGTGGTGAATGCTGCATCTGCTCGGCGGCTCCTCGGCCATCCTATTTCTCCTCCACCCTCTCGGCATGTTGAGCTCCTTTTCTCCACTTCTTTCTTGGCCACCCTCCACTCTACTCTCAAGTATCCAATCAAACTGACGGCATCCCATTTTCAAAGTTGAAAGAATCCAGCCTTATTCCCAGGCTTTACTGGGAACATTCACAAAGACTGGAAGTGCATGAAGTTAGTTTCTGTTTGGTTTACATAAGAATGTCAGATTTTTTTTATGAAAAGGAAAATCAAATACAGACTATTCATTCTTAAGTGTTTGAGGATTAACAATGGTAAGCTAAAATATGTTTTTGGCGAGGCTCAACATGTGTTATCAAAACCACCTACAGACTCTCCTTCCAGTTCCTGAGGTTAGAGGTTTTGCAGGTAAAGTCGATGAAAAAACACCGATGCATAATTTCTCTAGCAATATGAAATAGGAACCGAAAGGTACTGAGAAACGTGTGTGTGATTTGCAGCACGTTGGTAATGAAACAACGAATCTCCTCGGGTTTCGAAACACTTTTTGTGATAGCCAGGAGTACCAACCTTTCCGCACCATCGGACGTTGTTGTTGGTATTCTTAAGAAATGCCTTAGAGCTGCCGTTCTGATACTCGTTTTATCCACTGTACTATTGCGTTCTCCCTTGTTGTTGCTGGTGAACCCGATTCCTCCTAGAAAGATGACAATAGTACCAATGACATTTTCTATGAGAACTGAAAAAACTACGTAAATAGATGATTTTGTTTTCGTGTGGCCTTCACTCCTTCCCACTACTACCGCCACTACCTCCACCTCCACCACATCCATCTCCTACACAACCTGTGTAAAATCTACTTATTTTTTGAAGTGATTTCAAAACCTTTTTTTTGCACAGTATCTGGTTAACAATGGTCTCATGTTGCCTCTCGATGTTATTTTTGGCATTTCAATCTGTTTACCTTCCCAGCACTCGTGAGGCTGTCTTCAAGTTCTCCTGGAAGGCTAAACAAGCTAATGTCAGGCTAGTAACTGGATGTTCAGTAACTTCTTTAAAATTCTTATAGTCTGCAACTTCCTATTTCTATTCGCAATTTAACTCCGTTGGCCTTGTGTGTTGTGGTTTTCTTCATAATAGTCCTAACGTGCAGGTCTGTAATGTCTGTATTGATCTATTGTAAATCATCTCCACATTCACTCATAATTTCATCACTATATATAAGGTTGTAATTTACAGCTACATGAGGAAGATGGCGTAATGGGGATAACGTGAACTCCGTGACACCTCCTTCTGTCTCCTTTTCATACAATTTCCATTTGATACCTGCTCTGCGTCTTGCCTCCTTTGAAGTTTCCCTCGATCCTCCCTGATTGGGCATGGATACCTTGCATGATACGGCTGGGTATTTTTTTAGAAAGTGCCTTCAGCCTGCCGCCACGCCTGCCTCCAGCATAGCATCAGAGCAAAACAAAATTAACCTCGTCTCCTTTTTTTCCTTAATATTGCAATTTGAAAGCAAGGAAAATCATTTGTCCACCGTGCTGTTTCTCGTAAGACATGGAAAAAAATGATTATGGTCCTCGCCGCGGTTACAGAAATTGACATAAAACTTAAGTCAGAAACCTGTGATTCTCTCTCTCTCTCTCTCTCTCTCTCTCTCTCTCTCTCTCTCTCTCCTCTCTCTCTCTCTCTCTCTCTCTCTCTCTCTCTCTCTCTCTCTCTCTCTCTCTCTCTCTCTCTCTCTCTCTCTCTCTCTCTCTTTTTTCAGTTGCGGCATCCTTTCCTCCGCTTTGAGTCCGTCTTCGTTTCAGCCTCATCTTCCTGGTATCTCTCGTCCTCTACAGTCATCCTCACTCTAGTCCCACACACACCAATTCCTGCCACCCATCCACCTCTCTTGCATGTCGTTCCACCCACTCCTCTCCACGTCACGTCTTGTCCGTCCGCTCTTAACTCAAAGCCAGAGACGTGATGCCGCTATTTTTAACTCCATCCAATTTTAAGCAAAAATTTATGGTCCTCGAGAACTCAGGTTGAGGCGAGGTTGTTTATGCACTTCTTCTGTTCATGTTGTGTAATTTTCATATGTTCCATGCCATCCGACGTGAAATGGAAAGTTGCTTTGAAAGATTAAATGGGTGTTCCTTGTTGTTGTCGTCGTTTTTTGGTCGTTTTTAAACTAAATGGTTTGCTATGGTCGATATGAATTTACCTACCATTTTTTTCTTTGTTTAAAATCATATGGTTCTTACTAACTTGTGTCCATTATGTTATACGCCCGCTGGTGATATCCACTTGCAATCATAGTTCCTGGTAATCATTTCCCTTGTACTAGTCACTGCTTTTATACCCGAATACTTCATACTTAATATCACAGTCACTACCTCAATCACTGCTACCATTACCACATTCACCATTTCAATCACTATTACCACCACCACCACTTCACCATCTCAATCACTACCACCACCACCACATTCACCACCTCAGTCACTACTACCATTACCACATTCATCACCACTCAATCACTACCACCACCACCACCACCACCTCCTCAATCACTATCATTACCTCCACCACCACCTCAATCACCACCACCACCACCACCACCACTACCATCACCACCACCACCACCACCACCACCACCACCACCACCACCACCATCTCAATCACGACTACCGCCATCACATTCACCACCACCACCACCATACTGTATCACTACCTCAATCACCACTAACACGACTACCGTTGACGCCTCCACCACCATCGCCTTCATCACCATCCCCAGTAGCACCATCACTGTGTCTCTGCGTCAATTAGCTGATCGATAGTGCCACGCAGATGTCACCGCCGCCCTGAGAGCAGTGAGGGGCGTGAGACGTGCTAGGAGGCGAGGGAAAACCTACATACTTTAGCTCACTTTGCTACGCCTTAGGGTCTCCATGTTGATCTTGAAAGAAGTGTTTGTTTTATTTCTTTCGTTCGTGTACACACACACACACACACACACACACACACACACACACACACACACACACACACACACACACACACACACACACACACACACACACACACACAGACACACAGATAGACACCCACACAGAGACTCGTGACGTCCTGGTATTTCAGGCGCTACACTAGAGGTATCAGTATCATCATCTACCAGTCTCTGACGTCAATAGTTCTGTGTGTTTCTAAGACGCACGAGGAAAACAAGTTTAGAGCTGTTCATTATACCTTAAGCCTTCCTTCCATACACATCCTTGGAAGAAAATAACTTGAATGTGTACTCATCTAGTTAAAGAACAAACATCATTGAAGAACACTGTGGGATGTGTTGGATGAGTTGGAAGTGGTGTTTGGTCGCCTGGGGAGAGATGATATTTTCAAATACATAATGGTAGAACTGTTTACATGCATGTAAGGAACGGTGTATTGGTTTGCCTTCGTTCATGGCAAGTGGTCTGAAAGTTACTACATCTATACCATTCAGCTTATATGATCGTATATTTTACTTCGGATCGTGTCAAGGTAAATTCTTTGTGCCGTACTAGTCTTTTCCAAGCAGGGTAATACTACGAATGACTTTCAGGAACCTGTAACATATACGGGCCATGTGTGACAACTGGGAGTTTTTTTTTTTTTTTTGTATAGCTACATGAGAGAGAGAGAGAGAGAGAGAGAGAGAGAGAGAGAGAGAGAGAGAGAGAGAGAGAGAGAGAGAGAGAGAGAGAGAGAGAGAGAGAGAGAGAGAGAGAGAGAGAGAGAGAGAGATGTAAGCAATATAAATAAAATTTAAACTTTAGTTTTTTTCTTAAATAGTAATCATACCTACGAAGCTGTTTTCACACGAGTTCCATTTTCACATTGATGTCTTATTATGTATAGTATGCCTTATTGAAATGTGGACGTGATAAGTATAGAATATGTAATCGGCCGTTATTTACCTTATTGAAATAGCGTTTGGCATGGGTGGCGCGCACCCAGACAACACCTTCATGTGTCTGGGAGGGAAGGAAGCCTCGACGATAACAATGAAGGCTGCTCACAGGCTGGGAGATTCGAATTTCGCGCACTCCTTTTGTGGTAGCGACTGTTTGTGTGTACCGGTGCCTGTCCCCCGCTGTCTGCCTCTGTTTTGGTGTGTGTGTGTGTGTTGTGTGTGTGTGTGTGTGTGTGTGTGTGTGTGTGTGTGTGTGCGTGTGTGTGTGTGTGTAGGCGTGTGCGTGTGTGTGTGATACCTTTTTTTTTCTCTCTCTCTCTCTCTCTCTCTCTCTCTCTCTCTCTCTCTCTCTCTCTCTCTCTCTCTCTCTCTCTCTCTCTCTCTCTCTCTCTCTCTCTCTCTCTCTCTCTCTCTCTCTCTCTCTCTCTCTCTCTCTCTCTCTCTCTCTCTCTCTCTCTCTCTCTCACACACACACACACACACACACACACACACACACACACACACACACACACACACACAGACACACACACACACACACACACACACACACACACACACACACACACACACACACACACACACACACACACACACACACACACACACACACACACACACACGAGATTTTGAGTGATTATGAACAGCATCTGGAGTATGCGAAGCTGAGATACACTTCGATTGTACATCCTAATTAATAATCAAAGCATAATTGAGTACACGTACATGGAAGATTATTGTCCCATATGGGCTGATTTGTAAACGTCATGTAGGAGATAACAGTTATGATAGTCCACACACCTCGCTCATCCCCATCCAATTTAACTTGAAATTTATCTTTGTCAAAGTTTAAAATATCAACAACATGACAAATATTGATCTGCTCCCTTCTGTCCCCTTTTCCCTTGCGAGGCAGCTGTAGCACAATAATTACGCACACCTACTGATGGTCCTCTGCTCCAGGAGCTTTAATTTTTTTTTTCGCCGTGACAAGGAATTGCCATTGAATCATGTAAGTTAAGTAGTCAACATATTCTAGTCAGGGAACGCAGCTTAATGTGTTCGCGGCCCCAAAATGTTGAAATGCTTTTCATGCTCGGTGCCAAGGATGGAGCCGCCGCAACCAGATTGAGACCCACCTCGTTTCTCTCTGAGAGGACATGGGAGTTTGGAATTCAGATGGAGTGAGGGAGTACGGTTTATGGAAGAAATTTTAAAGTAAAGGCACAAGATTGGTTGAAAGACTAGAAAAATTTTTATGTAACGAGCATCATGAAGAAACAGAATGCTTTGAAAACGCAAAGTTGATGCAGGTGAGCGCCGTTGCTTGGAAAAATTATGCAAAGGCGATAGAACTACGCTAAGAAAAAAACAGCTGATCTATGACAGACTGAGGTGTAAAAGAACAATCTTTTTTCGAGAGCAAGATGCGATTACGATTACCCTGCAATCAAGGTGAAAAAAGGAATAAGTGTCAGTGACTCCTTCCCTCACCCACTCTTTTCTTATTTATTTATTTATTCATTTATCTTTTTTTCTATGTCATCAAGTTAAAAGGAACTGGTGTCGGTGACTTCCCGCCCCTGTCCTTTTTTTCCATCAAGGATGTACTGAGAAGGGAGTGGGTTGGGATTCCTATGGAGACACTAAAGTGAAGAGTAAGATAAGGGCATAACAGCTGTTATGTTAGTTTGTTTTATCTACAGACTCCACGACCACCACTGCCTGATTTTGGAAAGAGTGGTATTGGAGGTGAGAACCTGAAGAAGAATAAACTAATTTTTTTTTTTGTGTGTGTGTGTGTGTGTG
>JAXIVD010008004.1:17500-18570 GCA_036785275.1 Cancer borealis | reverse complement strand
GTGAGTAGGCACCTGGTGCGAGGTTTATACACGCTTGACCACTTGGCTGTGAATGGGTTGAGAATGTAGAGATGGAAGTGGAAGGATAATTACATCGTCACAGGCAAATATTTACGAACGAAAGAATGTTAAGGAGAGAAGGAACGAGAAGGGCGTCGCTACTAACGATTATAAGGCAGCTTCAGACGTTTGGACGTGTGTTAAGATGTAAAGTTAGTGTTTAGCAGATGAAAGTGAAGGGGAAGACAGACTGAGAGAAGTAACACGTATAGGGTTAAAAGGAGAGACAATTGGAACGTTACTACGTTGACACTGATGGCAAAGGAAAGGAAGGAGGAATTGTACCTTATGTTATTGACACATACGAACGAACGAACTGAACTGACAAAACAGGGTCACTTTGGGTCATATTACAGCACGTGGCTCAGGAATTCTTCCCTCGTTATGCTGCTGAGGTGAAGGTGAACAACGTCGACATGTTACACCAGATACAAGTGGCATGACTACTTTGAAAATAAATGTTTACAAGATAATAGAAGACAACAAGCAATGGATGATTATGGGAAGCTGAAAATAGAAACTGTGAAAATAAAAAGGGTAGTACAAGTCTTACAACCACACATCCTTGGCATGGAAAAACCAGTTGGAGCATTGAGGGTAGCCTGAGGAGGGCAAGCAGGTATTGATTGTGGTAGTGGTGTGGCGGCACTTCAGAGGAAGTGTTCTGATGTTCTGTTGTATTGTCCTTCATGGGGGTTACAGGTCATTTGATACTCAGGCGATAGATACTGAATACATTACATACTCAAGATATTTTCGCATTAGTCTTATTTTTCATTGGTTCCTATATGTTTTTTATATTTATTTGAATTATTCTGAAATTATATCCCTTTGATTTTATATAATTTCAATGCAAACTCAAATTATTACATCAAAATAATTTCTCATTTTTAGTTTATTTTCCTTAATAAGAAAAAAAAACATTATAATAGCATTTTAGAAACTTAGAAAAATTTGATTAATTTTAGAAACCATAGAAAACATTAATAAACAAAGAAATCAAGAAAAAA
>JAXIVD010008004.1:10000-12500 GCA_036785275.1 Cancer borealis | reverse complement strand
TCTCCTGTTTCCCTTTTTCTCACTCTCCCTTCCCTCCCGCTCTCTCTTCAACTCTCCTCCCCTTCTATGCACACTCGTTATCATGTATTCCGCTGTGCCGCTCTTTGTTCTGGTTCCATTCTCTTCGCCTCGCTTTGTACCTTCACACTTATTCATTATCTCTCCTTATGCTTTTGTGGCTCCCTTGCCTCCCCTTCCGTCCCTGCCTCCACCTTCCTCCCCTTGCCTACCCTTCCATCCCTGCCTCCCTCCAACCCTTGGCTCCTCTTCCATCCCTGCCTCCACCTTCCTGCCTCCACTTTTTCACTATAATATTATAATACAGTGGATGTGCAGACAGGATAACTTTGTATAATTTATTTACATTTTCACAAATAGAGGCGAACCAAAAGCTGTAAAACAAATTGGTCAAAAAATGCGCGTCGTTCCAAAAGAGATCGAAGGAAGGTTTAAAAAAAAGTAGAAGCCAATTTAGTTTAATAAAGTGGATGTGTATATTCTTTATATCCAATAACACCCAACACGTCACTGCCTAGCCAGCCTCAACACTGTTAATTAAGCCGCACCAAGTGTATCTATGACGCAACACAATGTAACAACTCATAACTACTGAACGACGCAACACAATGTAACAACTCATAACTACTGAACGACACAACACAATGTAACAACTCATAACTACTGAACGACGCGTGCAACATTGTGGTGACGGGGAAGAATTTTATCTTGCGAGTGTTGTTGTGAAAACTGTGAACTCAGGGTGTGTAGAACCATCACCCTACACCCCGTCCCCCACTCCCCTCGACACCCTAGCACGTCACGCCCCACACCCAGGCACCAAGGCCCCGCGGCAGGTGCCTCAGCTGCTTCATGCCGCCAAGACGACATGACATACTTCATTCATTAAGAATCCAGTCACAAGCAGACCATTAGGTAACCATATTATCTATTGCTACTTCACATGATACGATCACGGCCCACTTATTTATTTACATTAAAAAGGTACTGGCTACGGGACAACAAAAATACGTAAAAAGAAATCCCGCTTGTCGCCAGACCCTGCTGATTTTGATAACTCTATACTTGTGTTTGCTTTACTGTTTATTCAAAATGTCGATGACGAAGTGGAATAAAAAAGAACTCAAAGGTTACTAAGGTGTGAAGACAGCAGCAGGCCGTCCCCCCTCCTCCCCCCTGCCTGTCATGCCCTCCATTGCACCATCCCATCAGTACTCTCAGTCAGACGGACCATCGTAATAGTACTCGTGATATCAAAGAGGTGACAGTCACACACGCTGCCACCCACCCTTGCCCTCACGCCTCAAGGATGGTTCTGCTTCACCCACTGAAGAGGTTCGGTCAGCAGGGCTCGCAGAGTCGAGGAGTCGGGAGCCACAGCAGCGCCCCGCCCACCCACCTATAAACATGACCACCAATCACAAGGCGCCGCCACCAAGGGGTTTGAGAGACCAGATGCCAGACGTGTGTGCAGAAAAAGCCTGACAAGCCTGATTCAACGTATTACTCAGAGTGCACACTTGTTTTCAGGGACATTTGCAGCCTCGTCCTGGAACTGGTACGCTATGGTAATGATGAAAGATGGATGGCACACACGGCAAGGCTCAACAAACACTGAGGATACTTCTTAAATTTTGACAAGTGGCTCAGCGTTAGAGGAATTGCATTTACGTTCGCTCGCTACCGCTACGTTCAGTCAGAAATTGATGAGGAGAATTCCGAACGAATTTTCTCTGAATACTAAAGGATGACACTCGAGTTCTGGGCGGGAAACAAACGCGTGCAAGGGAGCCGCGGGGACGCTTGACGGAGAGTTACGACATCTTTTGTGTCCCCGGTGTCCCCTGCCTGGCCAACCCCACACAGGAACCTGATGGAGGCCACACACACGCACACACACACACACACACACACACACACACACACACACACACACACACACACACACACACACACACACACACTAAGAATAACTCATTATATGGTGTTCAGCAGGTAATCAGTGGCTCGTGTGTGTTAGTGTGTGTGTGTGTGTGTGTGTGTGTGTGTGTGTGTGTGTGTGTGTGTGTGTGTGTGTGTGTGTGTGTGTGTGTGTGTGTGTGTGTGTCTACGCGTGGAATAGTCGCTGGTAATGTGAAAAACTTTATTTTTATTTCAATTTGTCTTTAATTTCGTCCTCGCGAAGGTCCGGAAGAGAGAAGTTTAATTTGACATATCAAAGCTCGGAGTGAGAGAAAAAAAGAGAAAAGAGAGAGAGAGAGAGAGAGAGAGAGAGAGAGAGAGAGAGAGAGAGAGAGAGAGAGAGAGAGAGAGAGAGAGAGAGAGAGAGAGAGAGAGAGAGAGAGAGAGAGAGAGAGAGAGAGAGAGAGAGAGAGAGAAAAAAAAAAATTATTATTTTTTTTTTACCATGATATTTACTATGATACAATATAGTGCTTATGGAAGCATTGTATAGTGTGAAGTGAGGGGAGTGTGCTGCACT
>JAXIVD010008004.1:0-5000 GCA_036785275.1 Cancer borealis | reverse complement strand
TCCTGTCCTTCGGAAAGCCTTGGTCACCTCAGGGATCACGCGTCGCCATAGTGTTCTGAGCGGCGGCATTACACCAAACTCAGAAACTGTTCCCAGACTTGGTGATTCTCGTAAAATGGTCGGCAGGGCTCCGTCTGGTGTGAGAGCTGCTTCAAGAGGCCGCTGGTGGCCCGCCTGCCAAACTTCCTCCATTACCTCTTACTCTCACTTAAACAACGAGCAAGAACACCTTCCCTATTTGCATTCCTCTCTGGTTCTCGTTACCTTGTGAGAACTTGGGCCTCGGGGAGCTGTCTATTGCATGTACTTATCCTTTCCGAGCCTTGTTCCCGCCACGCCTAGGCTGCAACCACCTCATTGTCCTATTAAACACTGATCGGTAAAAAAATCTTCTTATAGAGTCAACGATTTGCATAATTGAGGATTGTATGTACTGTACCCTTGCTTGTGTCGCATTATTCTTCAAATTCTTTACATTTTCATACTTATTAACAATGGAATAATTACCGCTAGTGTCGGGAATACGTGGTTGTAAACACACACACACACACACACACACACACACACACACACACACACACACACACACACACACACACACACACACACACACACACACAGACACACACACACACACACACACACACACACACACACACACACACACACACACACACACACACACACACACACACACACACACACACACAAACCTCCCCTCCTGCACTCAATCACCAGGTGTTGCTCCATCAGTCAGTGATTACCATACCGCCACCAAGGACCAACACAACTTATGCCTGTACTTAATTATACCTTGAAGTATAAAAACGAAAGATGCTTCCAGTCACAATGGATAGACGGATGTAATTGATTTTTGTATCATATTTGTTTCAGGATAACTAGCGCACCATTATTGATTATGTGTGTATGTGTGTGTGTGTAAATGTGTGTATGTGTGTGTGTGTGTGTGTGTGTGTGTGTGTGTGTGTGTGTGTGTGTGTGTGTGTGTGTGTGTGTGTATGTGTGTGTGTGTGTGTGTGTGTGTGTGTGTGTGTGTGTGTGTGTGTGTGTGTGTGTGTGTGTGTGTGTGTGTGTGTGTGTGTGTGTGTGTGTGTGTGTGTGTGTGTGTGTGTGTGTGTGTGTGTGTGTGTGTGTGTGTCGTATTTTACCATCAGCACAGATACATCATGAATTTCTTATATATCCATGGTGCCCTTCCCTGCCTCGTGTCCTGGGCAAGGCGTGGGTGGGTGGGAGGCACACCTAAGGGGGAGGTTAGATAGGTGGATAGATGAATGGATAGGGAGGTAAGGTAGCAGGGTCGGTAGTGAAGGCATCTCGCTGCTGCCATCTCAGTAACGAATGATGCTCTAACGTCAAGGATTAAATCGTAGTTATAAAAACACAGGAATGCAGCTCCGTTCTTTGTAGAGGCAGTGATCAGACGTAATGGCCTCACTTAGCCTCTGGTCCCGTCGGGCGGCGTCTCGTTACCATCCTCCCGCCACGCTGCCAATCGGGTTGCCGCGTGCCTCGCCGGGTACTTGGTCTTCGCTTAACTGGAGTCGGTGATCGTTTCAGCTGCCTCCAATAGACATCCCAACTATCTTTATGGGATTCGATTTGCTTATTACGTATTACTGTTCCTCAGATTCTTGCTCTCTCTCTCTCTCTCTCTCTCTCTCTCTCTCTCTCTCTCTCTCTCTCTCTCTCTCTCTCTCTCTCTCTCTCTCTCTCTCTCTCTCTCTCTCTCTCTCTCTCTCTCTCTCGCCACTTGCTTGAGTATCATGACTAAATAAAACAACGTGTTGATTGTTGGATAAAGCCTTGAGACACAAGTCCCACCTCCCCGCCCCGCCCCTGATACTCTTCACGCCTCACACCTCGCTATCCTGTCACAATCTTTCCATTGTGGTCCCGATCATCGCCACCCCTCCCTCCCCCGCCTCCTTGGTTGAACTTGTCTTACGTCACCCACTACCATGCACTGGGCTCATGCATCATTTGTGTATCGAGGCTGTGTCACCTTCACATCGGCCGCTACATTCACCTGCTGTTAACTATGTCATTAATTTACTGTTTTCATCTTAAATTCGTCTACATTTGGTTTGTGTCATCCCCTCCATAGCCATAAGTGGTTTCTACCTCCCTACTATCATCCTCCTCGTGCTGCCTCCCATTCCTCTCCTCCCCACATACACACACCCGCCTTACTACACTTTCATTTCCATGCTTCACGTGCAAGTTCAACCCAATTAGTGATGGAAAGTTTTAGGTTACTTGCATTTTAACCATCTTATTAGAAAGAGAAGTCAGGAACAAGACTACTTGACCAATTCCCGTGTGTGCAGCAGCGCCAGGCTCCGTGTGTTGCTTATAAGTGTTGACGGGAAGGAGGACCAAGCATGCACACACGGCCAGGCGATCTATACTATTTTTTTTTAAATTTCTATTTACGTGTGTCCTATAGAAACTATAAACACACTATCGGAATGTATATGGAATAGATTTACTCACTCACTTAAATTAATAATAAAGACGCGACAAAAATAATAATTAAGAAGTGTAAGCAATAGTCGTAGGTTTGTGGATAAACAAAGGTGATATAGTTTTACGATGAGTATTGTCGTACGCCACTCTTATCAACAAAGGTTAGTTACTACAATGGTGTCCTGGTGATCGGACAGTCCTCCCTTCAGTAGCTTGACTTTCTAGCCTCGTTCTGTCTGTCTGATCCCAGAAATAATACTATAACACACTATCTCATTGATACTTTCCTCTTTTGTCAGTCTATTATTGTTGTGTAAAACAGTATTATCAGACGCATTAAAGAGAATAAAGTTGAGGCCAAGTGATGCATCAGTAGCGTGAGTGTCTCTCAATCCTAGTATGTCACTTAATGTCATCGTGAGTCAGGACACCATCTCGGCGTTACGATGCTCCGTGATTAACTTGACTCTTTGTATCAGTAAACGTATATATTAGGTAGCAGTAAAAATGTGGCCAAAATGCCGACCTACGAACTACTCCACCGCTGGGGCAGGCTGGAACACGGACTTGGAAACAAAGACAACATTTCTGGGGCGCAGCTGGACCAGAAGCGGCCATTCTTTCTCGGCCGTGAAGAAAACTCCTTTTGTTAAGCTCAAGAAGTATTCTTTGGTCGCTTCTTACATTCAGTAGTCTTCCTTGAACAATATCCTAACCGGTTGCCTTGAAATAAACACTGGAACATCTACCCTCCAGCGATCCTGGCGTCCCCTGCCGCACCCGCCCCCCCCCACCACGCTGACCATCCACCCGCCCACCTCCATCACCACCTCCACACTCCACTCCACTCCACTCCACGTGGCGAGGCACATCACGCTGACAGTTTGGGTTTCATGTCATCATTCCTTAGGTTTGGACGCCTTCGTTTGCCTCGGGGAGTTGCCGGAAAGGTCCTGTGTGATGGGATAGTTATGTGATGCCTGGGCGATGTGATAGGTGTGTGTGTGTGTGTGTGTGTGTGTGTGTGTGTGTGTGTGTGTGTGTGTGTGTGTGTGTGTGTGTGTGTGTGTGTGTGTGTGTGTGTGTGTGTGTGTGTGTGTGTGTGTGTTGGGAGACTACAACTTATTTTTTTTCTTTTTTCCTCCGCAGCGAGACAGCCGCTGCATGAGGAATGCCGCCGACCTAGCCCAGAGTGAACCTATATTTCAGTGCACACAGATGAGAAGACCACGTACACACACAGGTGAGAGGACCACGTACGTACACACCACT
The DNA here is from genome assembly GCA_036785275.1 of Cancer borealis. NCBI lineage: Eukaryota > Metazoa > Arthropoda > Malacostraca > Decapoda > Cancridae > Cancer > Cancer borealis. Next base: position 1,238 of record JAXIVD010008004.1, on the reverse strand, counting down.
ACCAGGAGATACACGGCACCATCAACACGGTAAGTCTCACCAAACTGTGCACGTCACAAGTAGATGTACATAAGAACACACACACACACACACACACACACACACACACACACACACACACACACACACACACACACACACACACACACACACACACACACACACACACACACACACACACACATACACACACACACACACACACACACACACACACACACACACACACACACACACACACACACAAAGAGGGGGCAGAGTGGAGCCCCGGGCGAGAGAGCCACTCTGAAATATAACTTGTAATGCTCCTGGCCGGGGTCTTTCCTCCCATTGATATGCTCCGCCGTCCACCTCCTCACACTGCCCTCCTACTCTCCTCTTAGGTAGTATCGTCCCATCCCACCCCATTCCGCCCTTTTGGACCCTTTCCTGCTACTGTTCGGTGCCGTAATGCCGCCAGGAGTGGTGCAGGAACGCCTTTCGCTCACGCTTCTCTCTGCTAGCGGATAGGTCTGTTCGTCTCCCTCGTCATGTCTGTGAACTAGTCTCACTGACACAAGTGAAAGGCAATGTAAAGATATTTTCGTGTTTATGAATATTTTTACGCTAATGGATCGGCATCAATTTATCCGTTTCATTCCTTCATAGGAAAAAATTGTGTTCTAGTATCTGCGTCGTCCTGTGTGGTGCCTGAACCTGGTGTGTGCCTGTTGCTGCTTGGTGCGTGTGTGCGTGTGTGTGTGCACCACATCCATCTTCAGGAAGGCAGGGGTGGGTGACGCCTGCCACTGCTTGACGGTAACACGCACACCAGCCATATATATATATATATATATATATATATATATATATATATATATATATATACATATATATATATATATATATATATATATATATATATATATATATATATATATACATATATATGCATATATATATATATATATATATATATATATATATATATATATATATATATATATATATATATATATACATATATATATATATATATATATATATATATATATATATATATATATATATATATATACATACATATATATATATATATATATATATATATATATATATATTTATATATACATATATATGTATATATATATATATATATATATATATATATATATATATATATATATATATATATTATATATATATATATATATTTATATATATATATATATATATATATATATATATATATATATATA
>JAXIVD010008003.1:2500-18576 GCA_036785275.1 Cancer borealis | reverse complement strand
AAGAGAACTTTATATCCATCAGTGTGAGGTTGTTCTTTGACTGCCTGGATGGACAAGTCGTTTATATGATAACATGAGCACAACATTAGGGTGACGGTGGTCCTGGGCAGCACAACAACACATGCACCAGCCAGCCTGGGAGGAACGATAACTTACATTGACGAGTACAGGAACTCCAGTGACTGCCTCTTGTACAGGCTAGAGAGACATGGTGGGGGGGGGAGAGAGAGGGAGGGAGGGATGGGAGTAGATTGGTCAGTATGCTGGGCCACATAAAAATGGGAATAAATAGCCAATTTGTTCCTACAGGTCCTCAAGTTTCCTGCTTGCTTTGTTCAGAGAACTTGTATGAAACTCAAGAATCCTAAAACTTGCAACAGTAATTGCATTGACAGCAGATTTGTTTATTTTCATGTTTTTGTTAAAATAAAGTAATCATATTATTTTGGTTGATAGAGCCTCATGTGAGACTGTGGTGTATACCACTACCATTTTAGTTTTACACTTTGCATTGGGAGCTGTCCTTTTTTTTTTTTTTTTTACACATTTTTCCTCGTTTGTCCTCTTCATGGAAACCTATTTAAGTATTTCCTATTCCATAATCATTACCAAGATTATATGTGTCTGCCTAACTGTCTGGTATTTTGAAATACTAAGAAATTGATCTGGAACCAGCTATGAAAGGAGCAGTTTGAGATTGAACCCATAACGGGCTGCTCAAGGCACACAACACTTTACTAATCGAGTCAAAGTGATCACCAAGACCCAAGTTCATAGACTTTGGTCACCCTTGACAGTCCCACCATTATAAGTGTGTCTGTCTCCCTGAGGTTCACATCCACACGGTACTCACGTTTCTATGTGCTGGCGGTAGGTGGGTGGGTATGCTGCTCCAAGTCTCATATCTGGAAGAGAAACATACCAAGCTGCTTTCATTTATAATGTGAATTCTAACTAGGGTGGCTTCCAATGGTAGACACCAGGGAAGGATGGGGGTGGAGGTGCGGCAGGATGTGTGTCTTTACATGTACAGTGCTAACACAGTTTACAATCCTGACTAACACATAATGTTGATTGATATCAGATAAGTATCATATTTAAATACTGGCCAAGGTAAATTTATGAAACATTATGTGTTAGTTGGAAACAAAATAATGGTTGACTCACAAAATCAATGAAAATTTAAAATCAATGAAAATTTAAAATAGCATGTGGCCAGAAGCAGAAGACAAAAAAGAACATTATTTGTCGTGAACTGACCACATACAACATGTTACTAAAACATAATGATCATGACAAGCAAGCAACACTTATTATAATCATATCACAATTGTGAAGCCAGTCCTCCAATGACTTATATAAACATGTATACATCAGGTTATATCATAGTCAATGACTGTGACGGTTTCCTGATATACATTATAAATTTACAAGTTTTACTAAATTGTCTTTTCTGAGTCAACAGGAAACACTCTACAAACTACACATAACACATTGTGGAAATGAAACATGACAACACCAACCAAGGGACCAAGGCATGTAGTAATGATTCTAAAACAAAGAATACAAGGAAAATCATTTTAAAGTGCATCATGCCCATTAACTTTTATGATAAAAAATATTTTACTCACTTTGTTTGTTGTGTTTAAGAAAACCCAACAAACTTGAACACATTTTATATATTAGTATATCATGCATGGAAAAAGTTTTATGAGATGCTCTACCACGTCAGCAAACTTTGCTCGTCCCAACAGAGTTGAACCTTCTAACATGTAACTTATTTTCAACAAAGCTAAAACCTACTCAGTAATGATTTTAAAGCTGCGTAGCTTTTATCCATCACCTTTCATATTGCATCTCATCCTATCAATGACTATTTAGTGATGCAATTTCAGCACATACTTATACTTCACAAATCACAAAGGGCACATTAAGTATATTGGTTTCTAATTATGGAACTTGAACTGAGTTTGTAGCAAAGAACCTTGGCTAATGTATCAACAGTAACACAAATCAATTCCACGCAGATGAAAACATATTCAAATTGTCTTATGTAATGTAAAACAACTTTGCTATAATCATCACAACTATGGCCTATGTGACGGGAGATGTGTGCCCGCAGCTACGTGCAGCTGTAATATGTGCCTCAACTTTACCTTATTACTTTACTGTTATTTGGCCTTTCAGAGATAATTTTTCACATCTTTTATGTATTTGTTCAATTCATTATTTTTTTTCCATATACCTTTACTGAACCAGGGAAATTACAAAATGTTACTTGATTATATTGCCTTAAATAATAAGACAGAAAACTTTAAAACATGTAAGGTATCAAATTAAGTAAAGCAAAGCAATTATGGCTAAAAGCCAGACATGGCGAATATTGATTCCTGTGGTAAGTGTCAGATGAGAGAAAATATTTGGTTACCATTAATGATTATCAGTGAAAGTACAGGAATTCAATCCGTTAAGGAAATGATGAAGCACCTACATGTTTTTCTTTGGTGAGTGTTGTTGATGCATAACATAGAACAGGATAACAACTCACTCCCTTCAGACACCCAACAACAAGACACAAAGCAAATCACTCAGCACACTCCAACATGCAACACCTTCAAGCTGGGAGGTCAACAAGCACAGCCAAGAAGGTCACACTGCACTAAAACGCTATTCACCTTAATCATTGCATAAAGCAAGAAATCTACCTTAAATACCTGACAGATGCTATGCCAGAGGTGATACCTTGATGACCGGGCACCTAATATTTATGGATTTTACTGCAAATTATTATTATTTTAGTATTTTGCATTTACAAGGCACATGGATGAGCAAATGTTCCGAACACCAATCACGTCACCATCAATCACAGAAAAATTACATAATGTAATGTACAGCATATGTGCTCTCTCTCTCTCTCTCTCTCTCTTTTGTGGCAGCGTATGTTGTTTTTGGGTTAATTTGAACAAAACCATTTTTTTTTAATTCAAAACTGAATTTGGTTTTGTTTTTCACATTATTTGTGAAACTTTAACTTTATCTAGGATACTAAATAGAAATTTCATATTGTTTCCATACTAAAAAAATTTTGATTACAATCTATTTTAAAAGATTACTATTAGACATAAAGTGATATATTTATATTAATGGTTTTCGAATATACACATTTAGAAAATGTGTAAATACTATTTTAGTTCATGCACAGAAGTCGTAGTGAGTAGTGACATCTCAAAGTTAAACTCAACATTACTGGGTTTAGTTCATGCTTGATGAATATTAAGATGTTATGGATTTCATAGAATCCATGAAGTACTAGAGAGGTAGGTGACATCATTTGACAGGAAGCGGGTGATGAAAAAGGCTTATGAGATGAACTGAATATGTTAAGAGATCCAAGTCATCAAGAAACACTAATGGTGGAATGTGAGGATGGATGATTCAAAGGTAAAGTAAAAGAAAAAAAATAATGAAGAAAGAAGAGGAAGATGGTGATCAAGTGCTTGCAAAAGCGGCAAGTGACGTACTGCTGTTATACGCATAATGGTTTGTCTGCTGCACACGGTAGTCGCGATGAGGACCATTAGCTCCCATCTTGGGGGGCGCACCAGTGTGGGGAAGCCTCTTACTTGTCTGCGGGGAGGAGGAGAGGGAGCTTGGGAGTGGCTGGGGCAGCTCCCTGGATGATCGGGATGACAGGGACTCACTGGAGCTGCTGGTGCTCTGGACACCATCATTTCGGTCTGCTGGGAGAAGCATCACACACACACACGTAGACACACATTTAGATTCACATGAGACAACAAGCTGACAAACCACAACTCAGATAATTCTTCATAAGATAAAAGTTTAAGGCACACACACATATATACATTTTAATTTTTACTGACCATCACTCTCATAGCTATTAAACTGATTAGTGAATAGTATTAATTGTTTCTTATTCTGTAATATGAAGTAAGAAAAATTATTTCAAAAATATTGCAACTCTTTGAACACAGCCATTATTCATGTTTGAGTGATCTGCAACCAATCATTTGTAAGAAGAAACAGTTATGCTTTTAATCTTAAACACTGAAGTATGTCAGTATCTCATCAAGATCAGTTATTCCACTTTATAACAAACAAACACTGGTAACCAGGTGAAGTGTAAGCACAAAGAATGCATCCCATATCAGAAAGAAGAAAATAGTTCATCGTTTGGATGGAAGTGAGCCAAGAGGATTCACAGTACATACAACCTTAACAACCCATGGCCAGGACAGGACAAGTGGAAACATTTAATGATACCTTTTCATGTGACACAATCAAGAACACTGAGAGTGCTTATGATTAAGAAAATATTTTCAAGGATAGAAAATAACTCCATTTCCCTTCACTATAATGGTTTGTTTATTTTCACACGAACTATGAGGTTACAAGTGGAACAAAACTGAGATCCATGTTGCTTTCCCTCCACAGGATGATGGGCACCAGGCAAAGGGGAGTAAAGGGGACAGGGTCTGATGCAGTAGTTATGGTGCTCGGCAGCAGCAGGTGAAGGTGTAAAGGGACATTTGAGGAAAACAGAGAGAGAAGAGTGTTCAAGTGAACTCAGACTATAACGTACCAGACAGAGGGTTGACAAAGGAGAGAGCACCGCCCCCCATGGACCTGGACTGACCGTTGGAGGGAGCTGGGGGTCGCGCCGGCCGGCTGTTTGAGACGGTGTCAAATGAGCTACCTATGGCTACAGAGCTGCCCACAGATGAACCAAGCGACAAGAGTGATGCATGGAGGTTGTGCCCTGTTGGAGGGAGGTGGACACAAGGTTTAAAGCCACAATAAGCCTTCCCAGTAAGCTATTAAACAACATGATCTAGGTAATGCATTTGTCCTTCTGGTACCAAGCAACATGTCTATATATGATGTTGACAAAATGCATCTTATAAAGTGTTAAATAGGTAATTGGATAAGATTTTTTGCGGGATCAAGTTTTATGCACTTTTTAGCGGAAAATCAACATTAAATCCTGTTCTGTTACTTCATCAGACCTATCAACAATGTTTTTGTTTTCAATATTTTCAAGCTTCACTTTCTTGCACGCATTCACTGCATTATTCCAGCTTCTTGAGTTGGTATACAATGGTAAGTGAGCTCATCAATACCACATTAATTAACACCAAACCATAACACTATGACCAAAACGGAAACAAAAGCAGTTCTATTGGCAAAAGTTCTAGTTAGAATGTGAATTACAGAGAGAACCTTGAAGCCCATTGCCTTACATACCTGAGGCGAGACTAGATGCAGAGTTGTTGTTGTTCCAGTGATGGGTGGCCGAGGGGGGCGGAGGGACAGACATATTGTTGTATCCACTGGAAGGTGTGGTTTGTGTCTTCAGTTGGGACATGGCATCAGAGCGTTGGATGTGTCCCGGTTGGTTGGAAGGCATACCAAAATGCACTGTTTGGGGCTCACTAGTGGTGAAAGATGTCACAACCTTCTGATGATAAGAAATAGACCAAAAAAAGTACCTTAGATATGTTTCTTTTGAGTTACATTATATTGATTCTTGCAAAATTACAGTAATAATGATAATGTCAATGGCACCACATTTCAATACTTCTGTATAGTATGAGGCTTCATCTTCCCCTATAGTGCAAGAAGAGCTTGGGTCCTAGAAGAAGAAGAAGAAAAAAAAAAAAAAAAAAAAAAAAAAAAAAAAAAAAAAAAAAAATATATATATATATATATATATATATATATATATATATATATATATATATATATATATATATATATATATATATATATATATATATATATATATATATATATATATATATATATCTGAGGTTTGAAAATGGACTTTATTCCTATATGCCCAGTCAACATTAGACATATACTTTACAAAAAAAGATATTTACTATATACAAAGTTTAAAAAGTAATAACTATTTAACTTTAGTCAATATGCAGGTATAAAACCAGGCATATTTAACACTGTTCCACGTTAACCTGACAATACACCAACAACCAGGAAGGAGTCACCACCAACACCCATCACGGGACTCACCTGCAACACTGGGGGATGCTTAGAGCCTTGGGTGGAATTGGTGTTGGTGATAGTGGAAGAAGAGGTGGAAGAGGAGGTGTGGTGGTTGTGGGAAGACCGAGTGGAGGATGGGGATGAGGAGGTCTTCTGTTGTGTTTGTCTGCTGACTGTAGTGGTGGTAGTGGTGGAACTGGTGGCATGCGAGGCTGTACCTTCCACATTCCTGCTCCCTTCTGTGGAGGCTTCTGGCTGGGTGTTGAAGATCTGAGGGTAATGGAAGACATCCTTTTATATAATACATGTATCAACAAAATCAGGGTGTGTGAACATATGTAACGGTACACTGGAAATAATATAAATCATAATAGATTCTAGTCTATTTCTTGCACTCGTTTTTAGTTTACTACACATTGACACTTATCTACTATCATTATAAAAAAACAAAAACGAAAAAATAATAAAATCAATCAATCAATCAAATGAATGCAGGTAATACGCCAGTAAACCATACATGAACACCAGCACAACCACACACATGATGGAGTGTATCCTTGTGTTCCTGTACAGCTTGATGATGGAAGTTACAGTCATATCAAAACACTCCATCCAACTCCATTCCTAACACCTACCTTCTCAAAGTGTTCAATGAGGATCTCCACCACAATGTTGCAGAACTTAATGTCCATAATGGCAGCTACAGTCTCCTCCTCCGGGCGCAGCAAGGTAGGGCCAAAGCACACCCCGAGGTTACTTACTGTCATGAGGTTCTTCTCACTCTTGTTGGCCACACTGAGGAACAATAACAAAGGAGTGTGAGGGTCAGAAAGACAGAAGAAAATACTGCTTAGGTGAGTGACTTATCAGCAGGTGAAGGAAGGGAAGATAAACAACATGATTTCTCCTCTCTCCCTCATTCTCTTCCTATTCCCTTTCTCCATATTCTCCTCCATGTCTTGTATCTATCTTCATCTTTTCTTTCATTCTTTCTTCATCTATCTTGCCTCTATTCAATATTTGCTGTATAATCTATCCTATCTTGTCTATTTTCTTAAATTTTCTCTTTTCTTCCTCTTGTAGTTGTTATTACCGTTATGATTTTTCTGTTATAGAATAGCTTCTTAGACATTTTGCTGTGTGTAGATGCGAGTTGTTCATGGTAAAAATACTTGGTAAGAAAGGAGAGTAACGAGCGTGAAAATAAGCCAACAGGAGGATTATCGAGGGAACAGTAACATTTTCTAAGCACAAGGGAGCTGTGTAGACTCTTTTACACTTCTTGAAATGGTTCTAGAATTTTAGCCAGTAAAAATAGCAAAATTATCACAAATAAATTGGTTTCAAAAGTGTATTCAAACCATAATTGAACACATAGTATAAACTGCTTCATAAGAATACTTTGTTTAAAAATTTTGAAATTGTAAGGAAGGGGAAGGCAAAGGGCAGAGAGGGACGTGATCACTCCATCAGGAAGAAAGGAGAAAGGATGGAGTGAGGTGGAAAGGGTTATGTGAGAGCCACTTACTTCACCAAGTGTTGAATGAGGATCTTTAGAACCAATAAGTTCGTCTTTGGCAATTTGTGGACCAGACTGTGGATCTCATGGACACGCCGGAACAGCTGGTCTTGTTCTGAGGTTGTGGAGAGGGAGGAAAATATGTAAATAATGCAGAAAAGAGGCATTTTATGGACACAATCCTGATTAAGATGAAAATTTATACTTGTAAGTGAATAACAACAGGATAATCAACATTTTTCTTGTCATCATGACTGAATGAAAAGGGAATTTATAATTAATATTTATCATGGTGACAAGTTGATGTGCATGTATTGGTAATGTTGGTGGTATGAACAGGAGTACTGACTGGCGGCAGTAATGAAGGCACTGTGCAGCGTGTAGGTCATGAGGGGCTCAGGCAGGTTACGGAAGTATTGCTTGATGGCCGAGGTGATGGTCTTCACTTCCCACTCAGCTGGGTCATCCAGCATCAACTTCTCTGATTTCCGACGGTCGAGGCCCAACTGGAGCAGCTTTGTCACCTTGCTGGACACCCCAACCAGTCGGTACAGACCTTGGTCCTCTAACCCTGAAAAACAAGGAGCTTATTAATTTACGGATTTCTTTATACAAATAAATGTAGATGAATTGATACATTGTATGATCCTGGAAAAGTATCAGGTGTGCTGCTCTTCACCATTCACTTTTTTTTTTTTCCAGCATCTCCTTCCCTCCCTCCCTTCCTTCTCTTATTTTGTCATCCTTAGTAGTTCCCAACTCACCTCTGCTCTCCAACATGGCTATTGCTTTGGAAGTAAAGTTCAGGCCGGCCTCATCAAGGGATGTCTCCTCCTGTGAGCCAGGTGGTCCAGTCGGGTGTGCATACATCTGTAACCACAACAATCAGGACACCTTCATAGATGCACCATGCTCCTCCACACACATAAAGGTAACTCTCGTTTTACACTAGTATTTTTGCTTTTATTACACAATTTCTTTAGAATAATGCAATGCAATCCACACACAAAATTTTTTTTCATCCACACTTGCCTTACAATACTTTCACTTCAATCTGACTTCAATCAAGTGTCACCTAGCAATACTGACCTTTTCAGAGGTCACTCCTTCATTATGTTCCCTATCAAAATTCAGATAATGTATATAACTCATTCCCATCACTAGTTCTCTTATTCTTCATCTGAAATCATCGTCCAAGTCCTCTGGTTGAAATTCTTGGTGGAGGAAGCAACACTCACCGGCTCCTTCCCGTCCATGGCATCCATCCAAAGTTTACGGTCATCTTCAGACAGCGCCTGGAGGGTGTACTGCACGCCGGGTCGGTCTTGGGCTGTCAAGTCAAAACAAAATCTCTTGTCTATGCTGTCAGACATTCGGCGTACACAGGAGCGAAGCACAATGGTTTCAGTTGAGGTCTGGAAAAAAAGATTTTTTGATCAGTCAAGATGATTACCAGTAATTCCATATGTCTAATTTTCATCAAACGAGATGCTCTCTCCCAAGATTGTACTAATCCATGTATCTACAATATTTGATGCTTCATTCTGAGAATCAAAGCTCCATTCACAAATGTATATTTATTTGACTTTGCAAAAATTTTAATACCACGAAAAATTACTTCATGTCTTGTAATTATAAAACTTTTAAGTTGACACCCTGGAACTTTCTATAAGTGAAAATTGAAAAAGTGGTAGTACTCTTATATGCTCAGCTCGCACCTTCAAGAATAATACAGAACAGACATTGTCAATGCGCAACACTAGTATTGGTGATGCAGCATTACCATCACATAGGAAAGGAATCATGTGTGAGGAATTTATCGGAAAACAAAGAAAAGATGCCACCCTTTTCTGGAAAATTTCACATAGCCATTTGTATTCTGGTTTATTAGCTGAACTTTCTAAGTGTATATCACAGCCTCTAGGGAAAAAAAATTTGTTGCTGGCCATTGTTTGTGTTAGTACAAAGGTTGAGTAAGAATAGTGTTGTATGGTGTTAAGGATACTCACAATCTTGTGTTGGATCTGGTTATAAGGGATCATGGTGAAGACTCTGTTCTCCTTCTGGTAGAGGCAGTAGTGTTTGGTCCAGGTGGTGCCGAAAGCCTCTGTGGGAAACAAGAGAAATGAAGTGGTGGCCAAAGGTAGGATGCACACAGAAGGATAAGAGTGTCACAAAAAGACAAGGAAAAGATAAGGAAAGAAAATTGAGTTGTGGAGAGAATCTGTGATGCACAGTAGGCATGGAAGAAATTTATAATCAAATATTGGATTCAACAAAGATTTTATCATCCTGTAACTATATTCGGTTGTCAATAAAATACAAGTAATGTTAGCATTAGTAGAGAAAAAAAAGTGTATTTTGCTGCAGAAAATCTTGAAGAATATTTCATTATATTGATATATTGAAATTTAAAATAACAAATTAAAGACCATAAAGTGTGATTGAACAACCCAAATGACACTTTTTGGGAGTTTTGTAACAGTTTATGAATTATATTTATAGCAATAATGAGCCTCTTCTTGAATGTGAGGTTACACAACATAATTGCACATACTCCTGCACATCACCCTCACAACACGCTGTCTCAACAACGTGACTTACTCGCAATGAACTCATGTTCTGTGCCAAGTGTTACTCATCCAAACAAAATCATCCAAAGCTGCTATAATAATAATGAATAAGAAAAACAAACAAGTAATGTGTCTTACTCTTTTCCATAAGGAAGAGGTAGCCTTGTCTGGTGTACATTTTGTCCATGTTGCCAGGATCCACTGACTTCTGTGGGGTAAGCAGAGAGTCAGCCTTTCTTGTTGCATGTGGAAGGGAAGGAACCTACACTCCTAAAACACAACTACACAGTCTGATAGAGGAATCCAGTGTCTAGAGTGATACTGTTTACTACAAATCTGTGCAGCCTACCAGAGCTTTTAATTGAAATACATAAACAATTACCTAGTGATCACTGTGCAGCCATAAAAAGATGCACCAGTACCTAATGAGGCCACAGCCAGACCACAACACCTAACAACGGGTGCAGCGCCCACACCCCTTTGAACACAGCACCTCATTATGGTTATAGCAGGAGGGAGGTAGTGTTAGGCACCTTTCATGAGCTACATCACCTACTAGGAGATAGAGTGTCTTAAAGAGGTTTCAGTACATAACAGTATAAATACTACCTATCTGAAAGTATACTGTACCACCATCTAAGATAATTCAGATTACCTAACACATTCTGAATACTATAACAAAATTCTTAGGTAATGATAAAAGCCATGGAACTACATTTATACATTAAATGTTACTATGACTAAGGAAACAGTATCTACTGTCAATCACATTGGAGAGTGCAATCAAATAAAATTTAGGCAGCAAAAAAAGAAAATAAATCAAACATAAGGATACAGCTAAGGAGGGAAGGAAAAAGTCATAAAGTCTATTGTGAAGTAAGAGCCAGTACTCTAGTAGAGGATGACCCCAAGGTTTTGATGGAATACATTTGAAGGGTGTCATCAATGTGAAAACCTGCCATTTCAATAAAATTATAATTAACATTTGATATGTATGTAACAGACAGTAGAACATCAAGAATGATGTAAACATACACAAGGTGAACCACAATTAACACTCACACAATCAGCAGGACACTCATCTACATACCCACACACGTAATCATATATACACACACACACACACACACACACACACACACACACACACACACATGGGTCCAAATATATTCATCACTACTCACCACATACCACAATAAGAATCATAACCCTTCTTGGAAAACAGACACAGGATTTCAAGGTAGAGACAGACAGACAGACACACATACACATATACATTAAATACAGTACACACTGTTATGGCATGGTGTACTTCTCTTCTCTGTGGGCCTAGGAGCTAAGTGAGAGGAGTGTGTATGTATGTGTGCATGGGTGTATATACGCGTGCCTTGTCTTGGCTGGTATAGATAGAGCCACATACCACCTCAGGAATCCACACATCTAGGTACACCCAAACAGAGGTGGATATAATGATACATAAGACTACAGCCATCCCTCACAAGACCCTGAGGTGCCATCCATACTAGTAATGCTACACCAGGCACCACGGGACACCAGCAAGGGTTAGGGTGTCCCTGTGAGGCGGCCGTGACCTGCCCTGCCCAGTCATGACCAACATGCACATCACCAAGGTCAGGTCAGCCTCATTCACCAACAAGCAAGCTATTGGTTAATCCTTTTACCTCATAGTTATACAAGAAACATTATGGAGTACTGCAAGAAGACCTCCTTTATGTCAACTCATTTCCATGTCTTTTAATCTTTCCCTTCAAATTATGACACAAATAATCTAGCCTGAAACATGAATGCTCTCAGGGGAAGATATTTTCAGTCAAAAAAAAATAAAATAATAATAAATAAATAAATAAATAAATAAATAAATAAAATAAATAAAATAAATAAATAACAGGAATTGACTAAGAGACAGTAAATGTGCCACACAAACAGTGGGTCCAACAGTGATTATGAAAGTATTAGAAACTACAATGTAGAGAATCCCAGACTGTCCTTGCCTTTCCAGGAAGTCAAATGTGTTGAATGGGTTGAGTTGTGTTGCTAAAATGTTATTCCTTAGGGTGTAAAGGTCACTAAAACGTGTCACTATCCTATCTTCATTGTGCTTGGAAGACTAGATGCACCTTTCCAATGTCTAACTCAAAATTGTGGCGAGAAAATGCAACTAACCTTTCCAGTAAATAGATATAAAAGTGTTCTGTTGGTGTTGAATAAAACGTGACAACTTTCCAGCTTTGAAACCCAAGTCTTTTAGATGAAAACCTACTGATGGTTGTATGGTATGGTTCAATGTGAGGAATACAAATTGTTGGTTGAGGATGGATGGTCAGAATGGCCATTCAATCCAAACTCTGTTAAATAGTTCTCACATTGAATATTCTTTTATACTTAATCAACATTTTTACTTTATCGCTCCACCTAAGTGACATGAAAACACTCAAACTGTTCCCTTCCGCCATTCTTCCTTGCCTTTAATAAGCTGCAATCTTCCACATCTGTATCTTCTCTTAAGTCTTACTTCCCTGTAACTTTACATTCCCATCATCATTACTTAAAAGAAAATCTCCCTATTACTTAAGTTTCCCTTTCCCTCTCTCCCGTCTCCTGAGCCTAACATTCCCCTTTGTCTAGTCAAGCTGCAACAGGGATAGAGTTGGATGAGGCTGAGAGGTGAGGGAGATCTGACCAGGGGCCGAAATGGAGACGCTACGACAACACCTGCTGGAGGAAGAGGTGGTGGTGGTGGTGGTGGTGGTGGTGGAGGTGGAAACAGTCAGTGGGTCTTAGTTTTGTACACAACATGCTCAATACCTGAAAGACAAGTTCTGCAGAGCAGCACCCATTAGTATCCTCTTAATATAAGTGAATCCATTAGTTTGGTCACAGGAAAGCCCCTATTATCAGTGAAAGAGAAAAGGAAAGGTTCATTACAGTGAAATAAATCAAAAGTACATTAATCAGTCACCAACCAAATCAAAGTAAAAGTGTTTCTCAAAGTGTCTTTTTTTTATACAAGGTGAACCATAAACAAAACAACATTACATAGATAGCTGAGGGTGACAGTCATTAAAATCTTTTGATCATTAAGAGGAAGCAAGACAACAGTAAATAATAAACATTAATCCCCAACCAAGGAAAGAAGCATCTACTTTGGGTTACAGTGTTTTACCAAATGAAAATTAGGAGACAAATGCTACATGAATGGTTTAGACAGACATTACTGAAGGGCTTTAGAGGAGAGGCAGACAGGCCGCTCCTGTCCTGTTTGGAGCATGAGTAAACACAACACAGTACAGTTATGATTACATGACACAAGCTACAAGGCAACAAGCCCCACAGTCACCCCGGCCACCACTCCACCTTCATGCTGGCACACATCAAGGGCAACACTGCAAGTCCTCACTTCACGTCATTAATGAAGGTGGAATATTATCATTTCACCACAAATTACATCGACAAAGTTTACTTTATAAGTATTATCATCAGATCAAGATCTTAAATATTCTTTGGGAGTTATTAGGAATTTATCCAATTTGCTATAAGATTATGTAAAGAATGTCAATACTATGCAAATTGAGAATTCATGGTATAAGAAAATTTTGACAATCAAAAGTATCTTTTCTCAGCTACCATCAACCAGTCAATAATAATATCAATTTAGGTTCTAAGTAAAGCTGGTTATGATTAATATTATTTGTATGATCATAACAAAACAAACGTCTTGGTTTGTGTGGGAAAGCAATCACAAAACTTTCTGATATTATGTGACATTGAGACAAAACTTGAATAGTCACTAAGACATTGATTTTGCTGATTAAAAAGTCCAGATTAATAAATGCGAATAGTTTAGTTGAGGTCATTGTTTCCCTCCCAGCTACAGTAAGGGGTGGAGTCTAAGGTGGAGTGGGTGTCGGGGGGCGTGAGTTAGTAGGTGGCAGCAGGGACACAGTACCGTCTTACGCACCTCCAGCATCTTGTTCTTGAGTTGCACCGACTCTGCTCGCGTAGCCTCAAAGTTCTCCCGGGTCTGTGGTGATGGTAGGCAGACAGCAGGTTAGCACACGGCAAACATTAGCCAGACTTGAGTGGGGATGAATCACTTTTAAAAACTAAACCTATATCCACATCCCTCACTTGCCTTATTTCTCATTCTTGTCAAACCACCACATAACAATAAACATTCTCAATACATAAGTCTTCGTCTTAACCAAATATTAATAATCTACATCTAACAGACATGAAAAGCAATCAGCGCAACAATCCCATCAAAATATTGCGATTTTTGCCATGTATAAAATCCACTTCAATGCCACCCAATCTTCCCTTCCTCTACAACCTGATGGACTCTATGTGACCCACTGTACCTGTCTTTACATAAGCATAAAACTCCACAACTTACTCACCATTCAACACTACCTACATCACTAATTATACTCTACTTGTCTAACAGATACACACACAAACAAACATTTCCGATCAAACTCTGAACCTGAAAATCAAAAAAGAATTCAGTGTCAATAAAACTGATTAATAAGAAATTTTTTCCAGCCCGGAGCCAGAATGAGGGACTTGATAAGGACATGAAGAAGTTGGAGTTTGACCTCACCCTTTGAACTCGGACTTGAAGGTCACGCATGTAGGGATTGCAGTCGTTGAACACCTCGTGACCTTGGTGGTAGAAGGTCAGCCAACTGTACATGTAACTCAGCAACTGCAACAGAGATCATTAATTTAGTACGTCATGTATTAGGAATAAGTTATCTCTCTCTCTCTCTCTCTCTCTCTCTCTCTCTCTCTCTCTCTCTCTCTCTCTCTCTCTCTCTCTCTCTCTCTCTCTCTCTCTCTCTCTCTCTCTCTCTCTCTCTCTCTCTCTCTCTCTCTCTCTCCAAAAAAAAATCACCATCAGCATCAATCTAATAATGTATTACAATGTTTCCTTCCTACCATTATTTACCCTTCTGTATCTCTTGCATCCTTTATGTGGACAGTTGTAGCTAGTTCATCTTAATTACACACACACACACACACACACACACACACACACACACACACACACACACACACACACACACACACACACACAGCCACTCACCGTCTCCACAAACTCAAATTTCTTTCTCTCCTGGACCTCTTGCAGCAGAAAGACGTAATCGAGAGAGGCGTGGACAAAGTGCCGCTGTTCCATTTCCACAGATGCATCAGCCTGAGGGAGACCAAAGAGGGGAACATGAGGATCAGGTGTATGTACAATAAACATACATACACACACACACACACACACACACACACACACACACAGCTCCATGAAGGACGTAGTATGTGTAAGGATTCAACAAGGTAAATGTAATCATCTTTAGTGTTACTGTATCACATTAACTTTTTTTTTTTTATTAGCATATTACATCGTCACGTGTATGTATGTATGTAACTGTGTGTGTGTGTGTGTGTGTGTGTGTGTGTGTGTGTGTGTGTGTGTGTGTGCAGGCGTCGGAGCAGAACGAGGCAACATGTTTACTGCCTGCCCCACCTCATAACGACCCCCGCCCACCCGCCCACCGGGCCCCGTCCACCGCCACACCGCCCCATTCCTACCCTCCACCCTCCCCCAGCCCCATTCCCATTCCCACCCTTTGCCATCGTTAGCGTCTGCCCCGCCACGCTTGAAAAGGTCACGCCCACCTCCAACCGGGTCACGTGGTGGTGGTTGTAGTGGAGGAGGAGGAGGAGGAGGAGGAGGAGGAGGAGGAGGAGGAGGAGGAGGAGGAAGACAACAACATAAAAAGAGGAGGAAGAAGATCACAACATAAAAAAAAACACCATCGTCAAGGAGAAGGAATAAGACAAGGAGGAGGAGGAGGAGGAGGAAAGATGGGAGGTATGGAGAGAGAAGGAGGTAAAGGAGAGAGATGGAGAGAAGCTTCCTCCTTTATGTGTTGCTACTGGTT